>NSJW01000026.1:0-279040 GCA_019955255.1 Castanospermum australe
AGCATGCATCACTTTATTGGTTGAATCATGGTGGGGGATTGCAAATCGATTTTACTGGAGATCCATTTGAGGGTGAAGAAAAGTATGAATATAAGAAGTTGAATTCTACTTGTGGGTCATCTGATGAGGAAGGTGTACATCAAAAGAATGTAAAGTGGCCCGAGTTCAATTCTAAAATAAAATTTGATGATATTAATTTTGAACTTGGGTTAGTCTTTGCAACTTTAGACCAGTTCAAAGAAGCTATCATGGATTATAGTGTGAATCTTGGTAAGCAAGTGAGATTTGAGAAGAATGATGCTATAAGGTGCAAGGTTAAATGCAGGGATGGTTGCACTTGGGAAATTATGTGTTCATGGGCTAAGATATCAAATCATTTCAAGTTAAGACCTTTAAGAAAGTACATACTTGCTGTAGGACAATGAAAGTGCAGTAGGCTAGCTCTAGTTGGCTAGCAAATAAGTTGACACCTAATCTAAGAGTGACAACTAGACCTATTGGAGATGACATAATCAACCATATTAAACAAACATATGAATTGAATGTTACAGTTACAAAGGCAAATAGAGCATGGCAAAAAGCAAAAGATATTATGGAAGGATCTGAGAAAAAGCAATATCATCAACTAAGAGACTATTTTCAAGAGTTAAAAAATTCAAACAAAAGAAACACAATCTTGTTGAATGTTAATAGGCCAGGACCAGAATTGTTTCCAATTTTTGATAGATTATACATATGTTTTGAGGCTTGCAAGAATGGGTTCCTATTTGGGTGTAGACCAATGATTCGTCTTCATGGATGTTTCTTGAAAGGCTACTACAGTGGATGCTTACTTGTAGCAGTTACACAAGATGGTAACAATGGATTCTTACCCATTGTTCTAGCTGTAGTTGACTCGGAAAGCAAAGATACATGGACCTAGTTTTTTACTAGACTATTGGAGGACATTGGGTCACCTGCATAAAATAGGTGGGAGTTTATTAGTGATAGACAAAAGGTGAGTAAAATCTTCCATAAATTGAATTAATTCTTCACAATATTATTATCACTTATATCATGCTTTTAAATCATATTGCAGGGTTTAGTTCCAACATTTGAACAGTTACTTCCAAATATTGAACATAGATTTTGTGTTAGACATATATGGACTAATTATGCTAAGAAATACAAGGGAAAGGAATACAAGGACAAGTTATGGAAGTGTGCTAGAGCAACCACAATGCCTGAGTTTAAAGCAGAGATGAATTCATTAAAGGAATTAAGTGATGGTGCATGGAGTTTCTTAAAAAATATCAATCCTAAATTGTGGACTAGGGCAGCTTTTAGCACCTATACAAAGAGTCAAGTAGTCACTAATAATATGTGCAAGCAGTTCAACAGTAAAAATTGCTCAAGCTAGAGGAAAACTCATCATATCTATGCTTAAAGAAATTAGACACTATGTGATGGAGAAGATGACTAGCAATAGAGAGAAAATTAGGAGATTTAAAGGTAATGTTTGTCCTAAGGCTCAAGACAATTGAAACCTTGAAGTTGGATAGTAGACTTTGGCATCCACGTTGGATTGGAGATCCTGCAGAGGCTCAATTTGAGGTTACAAAACACCCAAACAGGTTTGTGGTGAACTTGAGAAATCACATATGTACTTGTAGAGTTTGGGATCTGTGTGGAATTCCATGTGTCCATGCTATAGCTGCATTAGGGTATAACAATCTATAACCTGAGAACTATGTGCATCCATATATGAGATCTGAAGCATTTGCCAAGACATATGAGCTATTTCTTGAAGGGATTAATGGAAGAAATTTATAGCCAGTCACTGGACTTGAACCAGTGCAATCTCCCGTATTGAAGCGACCAATAGGAAGACCCAAAAAACGAAGAAGAAAAGATGTAACTGAGAAGCAGCAAGGGCAATTACTACAACAACAACCTGGACCTAACACTGAGAAGTTGAAGAGGAGGCTGGTTCCTACGTGTTCAAAATGTGGACATGAAGGCCATAATATGAGAAGTTGTAAGGTGCCTCTTGTTGCAAAACCAGTGAAATCGAAGGTATAGCATTTGTTTATAACTGTGATTCAGCAAAATAAAAATTATGATTACATTTTATTTATTTGAGAAATTTAGAAATTGTGGTGAATATGATACTTTCCTTTGATGCAGAAGAAACAAAATGTTATCAAGAACAAGGCTCCTATTGCAGGCCCAAATGGAGTAGCAGTACAAGAAGAGGTTGTTATGATACCTAGTAAGGAAAATAACATTAACAGATCTGAACCAAACTTAGTAGGAAAAATTAGAAGTCAAGGGCAAAATGAGTCAACTATTGGTAATGATGAAGGAATCTTTGTGCCACCACATGACAATGGGAGACAAGGACGAAATGTGACTGATTCTCACTTTACCCATTTAGATTTTTAATATACTCAAAGTATATGCACTGTTAACTTTTTCATTTCTCACATTATGTGACAGGGGAATAAGATAAAGTAGACCCCTTACATAGGTATGCCAGATACATATGTTCAATTAAATACAACTACCCAAGCTATCCAACAATCTCAACCAAAAAAAATGACTAGTCCTTGTGGCATTTCAAGTGAGACAATGCAAGCAACAAGTCAAAGTGATGCAGGAGCAGTAGAAAAGAAAATAATTGCAGCAGGGTTTATTTTTTATAATTTCAAGTTCTTTTACTTAATTTTTCGCAGCTTCTAGTTGTAGATAGTATTTTGGGTCAAAATTATGTTAATTAAGTATTCTAATATCTTATATGTAAAGCCCAAGGGTTCTTAGTGGGCTTGGATTAGTAGTAAGTGTCAAGGATTGTATTTTGGGGAGTTGTTTTCTTGTAACTTGCTTTCTAGTAAGTTGTGCCTAGTAAGTTGTAATTTAATAATTGTAATTTGGAATTCCTAGAGATGTAAGTTGGAAGGTCATCTAATCTAAAAAGTCTTAGCTTGCATAAAAGCTAAACCTCAACCTTTGTATGGGAGATCTTTAATAAAATCAAAATCCATAATTATTAAGAAGAACTTTCTTCTTTCTTAGTTTGTTACACCAGAAGAACATCCCATAGCTGTGTTACTCTTTCTTCTCTCAAACCTTCTCTGTTCCTTGGTAGAATTTTATCTAGACCCTTTGCTCTACATCAATTTGGTACCAGAGCCCAAATTCGATTCGTTCCAAATTCTGTCCTAGTGATGGCAACACGTAGAGGAAGAGTCCCTAGGCCTACTCAAGCTCAAGAGTTGGCTGAGATCCGAAGAATGATTGGGCAGCTTGCACAAAAGGTGCAGAACCTACGTACAAAGCAGCCTGAAGTTTGAAATGAGATACTGAAAAGTGATCATGACTTCCAAAATAGAGAGTTTGAGAAAGATGAAGAGCACGTCAACCCCTTCCATGATCTCGCAAATCGTGATCATCCTAAACGCGGTAGATTAGAGGAACAGTTGGCAAGAGCTCTTGAGTTGAATTTTGGAGTTCATGTTAAAGTAGGTGATTTTCATGGGAAGATGTATGCTGAAGACTTCCTTGATTAGGAATCCTCCCTTGAAACATATTTTGAGTGGAAACCTATGGCTGAAGAAAGAAAGGTGTTGTTTGTGAAGTTGAAATTGAACGGAATTGCCCTCCAATGGTGGAAAAGATTAGAGGAGTAGCGTGAAAGGCAAGGCAAGGCAAAGATCCGAACTTGGGAGTTAATAAAAACAAATTTGAGGAAGCAATTTTTCCTTACTGATTACATGATAGATCTGTATAAGAGATTTCATGGGCTGAAACAACGAGACCGTAGTGTGGAAGAATACACAAAGATTTTTACAACCTTCCAAATAAGGTTTGGATTGAATGAAACTAATGAGCAACAGGCAGCCTGCTATTTATCTCGATTAAACTCTGCAATTCAGGATAAGATCAGCCTTGAAGCTCATATTACTAACCTAGAAGAAGTTTATCAATTTGATCTTAAAGCAAAGGCGAGGATAGCTCATTTAGGGCAAGGCGTCGGTTGAATGGTAGGACTAATCCAAGGTTTACAATTGCTGTTAAAGGATGAAAGGGTGATCAATCTGTTGCACAAAGCAACTACCAAAATTCTGTTACCAACAGAATTGCTCCAAAACCATAGGAGAATTAAGAATGAATGGAAAAAGGAAGGAACCTGCAAGGTTAAGCAGTATTGCTAGTGGCAGCAACTCATCTATTCGTTGTTTTTCTTGTGGTGAACAAGGTCATACATCTTTTTCATGCCCTAATCGCCGTGTCAACTTTGTAGAGGGTGATGAAGAAGGAGAGGAGGAAGAAGAACTAATTTATGATGAGTACTTTGATGAAGAAGGTGAGAAGGTTGACTTACTGCCTGTGGAAGGTAAGAGTTTGGTTGTAAAGCATGTGATTACAACACCAAAGGTTGAGGAGATTGAAGATTGGAGGAGGCAAAACATATTTCGAACTAGAGTTACTTGTAGAGGAAAGGTGTGCAATGTCATTGTTGATAATGGCAGCAGTGAGAACATAATTGCCAAGAAAGCAGTGGAAAAATTAAAGCTTCCTATAGAAAAGCATCCCCATCCTTACAAGGTTGCTTGGTTTCGAAAGGGTAATGAAGTACCTGTCACTTCAAGGTGCTTAGTGCAGTTAGGAATTGGCAATGATTACAAAGATGAAGCTTGGTGTGATATTGTGCCTATGGATGTTTGTCCCATACTATTGGAAAGACCATGGCTGTATGATCGGAGTATGAAACATCTTACTACTCCCAATACATATACCTTTCAAAAGGATATAAAGACTTTCACACTACATCGTTTGAAGGACGAACCAGCTGGTCAAAAAATCAATAATAACAAGGCTAGTTGTTTTGTCAAGGCTAGCAGATTTGAAGAAGAAAGCAAGGAGTATGGAGTGGCTCTTGTAGTAGTAGGCGGAATTACTAAAAGTGAAAAGGAAGGAGAGTTTCCATTATCACTTGAAGTTAAGAAGCTTGTGGTTAACTTTGAGGAGCTAGTTAGTGAAGAATTACCGAAGGCGTTACCTCCTATGCAAAATATACAGCATGCTATTGATCTGATTTCAGGGGCAGCATTGCAAAATCAAGCAGCACATCGTATGCCTCCATCACAAAGGACTGAAATAAGGCACCAAGTAAAAGAATTGATTGCAAAGGGATTGGTGCGAATAAGCACAAGTCCTTGCGCAGTTCCAGCTCCACTTACACCAAAGAAGGATGGTTCGTGGAGGATGTGTATAGACAGTCGTGCCATTAACAAAATAACTATGAAGTATCGCTTCCCAATTCCAAAATTTGAAGAGATGCTAGATATTCTTGTGGGATCAACTATCTTTTCAAAGCTAGATCTAAGAGTGGATACCATCAAATTCGAATTCGTAGTGAGGGTGAATGGAAGACAACATTCAAGACATCAGATGGGTTATACGAATGGCTGGCCATGCCATTTAGACTCTCTAATGCACCTAGCACATTCATATGAGTAATGATAGAGGCATTGAGACCTTTCCTTAATTCCTTTGTTGTGGTCTACTTTGATGATATACTAATCTTTAGTATAAACAAATCTGCGCATTTGAACCACCTAAGACAAGTTTTGGAGGTTCTTTGTCAAGAAAAGCTTTATGTTAGCTTGAAGAAGTGTTCTTTCTTCAGCGACAATGTGGTGTTCTTGGAATTTATTGTTTCAGCTGAAGGTTTAAAGCCTGATCCTTCAAAAATAAGAGCTATAATTGATTGGCCTTCACCCAGTCAATTGAAGAAGTGCGAAGTTTCCATGGGCTGGCATCTTTTTATAGGAGATTTATTCGTAATTTCAGTTCAATCATAAGTCCTAGAAAAGATTGCCTCAAGAAAACAAAATTTATGTGGACAGATGAAGCATAGAAAGCTTTTGAACAGATCAAAACAGCCATGACCCAAGCTCCTATACTTGTTTTACTAGATTTCAGCAAGCTGTTTGCTGTTGAATGTGACGCATCTCATGTGGGAATAGGGGCTGTTCTGAGCCAAGAAGGCAAACTGGTGGCTTTCTTCAGTGAGAAACTCACAGAACCTAGATAGCGCTATTCAGCCTACAATCTAGAATATTATGCTTTTGTTCATGCAATACACCATTGGCAGCACTATTTACTGCCCCAAGATTTTGTTGTTTATACAGATCATGAGGTTCTAAGATATCTCAATTCACAAAAGAAGCTTATCCCAAGGCATGCATCATGGAGCTCATTTCTTCAGCAATTTACTTTCTCTATTAAGTACAGAACTGGTAAATCAAATAGGGTGGCAGATGCGCTTAGCAGAAGGTCTTACTTATTATCAACCTTAGGTATTGAAGGATCAATACATGAGTGAACCATTTTTCAGCCAATTAATTAGAGAATTACAACATTCAGCTCCAGCAGCAACGTCTCATCCATTCCTTATGCATGATGGATTCTTACTTTGTGGGAATCAATTATGTATACCTGAAGGATCTCTTCGTGAGCAAATTATGAGAGAACTGCATGGTCATGGTTTAGGAGGACATTTTGGAAGATGTAAGACCTTGGCTATGGTAACTAAACGATATTATTGGCCAAAAATGAGTCGTGATGTTGAAAGGATAGTGCAGCAGTGCAAAGTTTGCCAATATGCTAAAGGGAGTTCGCAAAATATTGGCTTATATACTCCATTACCAGTTTCTTCTTCTCCTTGGGCTCATCTTAGCATGGATTTCGTGCTTAGACTTCCAAAGACATCTAAGGGGTTTGATTCTATACTAGTTGTGGTTGATCGTTTCTCTAAGATGGCTCACTTCATTCCATGTTTTAGAACTGTTGATGCTTCTCATGTGGCAGATTTATTTTTTAGAGATGTGGTGCATTTACATAGAGTTTCTAATTCCAATGTGTCGAATAAAGATGTGAAGTTCATAGGACATTTTTGGCGTACATTGTGGAGGAAGCTAGGAACACAGCTGCAATATTCTAGCACTTGTTATCCACAAACGGATGGCCAAACTGAAGTAACTAATCGAAGTCTTGGGAATTTGCTGCATTGCCTAGTTAGAGAGAATGCAAAGACATGGGACATGATTTTGCCTCAAGCTGAATTTGCTTACATTAACTCAATCAATCGCACTACCAAGAGGACTATTTTCGAAGCAGCTTATAGGCATAAACCTCAACATGTCTTGGATTTAGTTCTATTACCAAAAGAGGCTACAGTTAGCGACGATGGAATAGCATATGCTGATCATATCCACCGCATACATGATGAAGTAAGAGCTGCCATTGAAGCTCGTAATGAGCATTACAAAGAGGCAGCAAACTAGCATCGGAGTTTCAAGGAGTTTGCTGAAGGTGATCAAGTGTTGGTACATCTTAAAACGAAAAGGTTTCCAAAGGGTGCATACCATAAACTAGCTTCACAAAAAATTGGTCCATGCAGAATTGTGAAGATAATAAGCTCTAATGCTTATGTGGTAGAGTTGCCAGATGATCTTCAAATTAGTCCAATCTTTAATGTTGTTGATTTATTCGAATTTCATGGCTTTGATGATGATATGGGGCTGTCAGTAGACAAAGAATGGACTAAACAGATTCCAAAAAAGCCTAAAGAAGTGATTGAAGAAGTTCTTGACATGAAAGAAGCACGATCAAGAAGGGGAAATCAATATTGCAGATTCCTTATCAAATGGTTAGGGAAGCCTACAACTGAAAGCACTTGGATTTCAGAGGAAGAACTTAAAAGGATTGATCCTATTGTTTATGACCAATACATCAAAGTTTTCTCGTCAGAGCTGAGTTTCTCTTCAGCCAAAGGGAATTGATGCAGGAGCAGTAGAAAATAAAATAATTGCAGCAGGGATATTTTTATAATTTCAAGTTATTTTACCTAATTTTCACAACTTCTAGTTATAGATTTTGGTCAAAATCATGTTAATTAAGTATTCTAATGTCTTATTTGTAAGGCCCAAGGGTTCTTAGTGGGCTTCGATTAGTAGTAAGTGTCAAGGATTGCATTTTGGGAGTTGTTTTCTTGTAATTTGCTTTCTAGTAAGTTGTGCCTAAGAGGTTATAGTTTAATAATTGTAATTTGGAATTCCTAGATATGTAAGCTAGACGGTCATTTAATCTAAAAGGTCTTAGCTTGCATAAAAGCTAAACCTCAGCCTTTGTATAGGGGATCTTTAATAAAATCAAAATCCAAAATTATTAAGAAGAACTTTCTTCTTTCCTGGTTTGTTACACCAGAAGAACCAGCCCATAGCTTTGTTACTCTTTCTTCTCTTAAACCTTATATGTTCCTTGATAGAATCCTATCTAGACTCCTTGCTCTACATCACAGAGAATCAAGAAGACATTTGCCAAGTTTGTTGTTGGGTCACAAGAGACTCAGAGGAGCAATGAGACTATCACAAGTTCAATAGTTTCGAACAAGACCAAGGCCACCATGAAGACTATTCAAACCCTGAAGAATCATCGATATTGCTGTTTTTCTTTGTTTAGTTTTTGGCTCTAGAATTTTAGAGTTTTGTGTTGGCATTTTGGTGTTGTAAGAACCCTCCCTGACATTTTGAATTTGATATATTTTTATTTTGCTCTTTTAAGCACCTTAATTTATCAATTGCTGGTCAGTGTATCTAAGTTCCAATTTTGAGCCATTTTGTTTAAACTAGTCAATTCAAGACCATCTTCCTAGTATCTTCCTCCCAGAAAATTTTGCCCTCTAATCTTTATGTGAGTGTCAAGTGAGACTTTTCTTTTTTTGGTAAAAATAACATTATGCAGGAAAAAAAAACCTATTATGCATAAAAGTTTTGAGACATAAAACTTTGGTTGGTTGCCATCGGAATGCATAGCATTAGCAAAAGCCATCATAGTAAAAATGGGAACCAAGCAAAGTAACCCATTCCTAAGAAACCCTTTTTTTTTGTAAATTATAGAAATAAAATAAAATAAGATAACAAATTAACATAATAAAATATATGTATTGTAAATTTTCTAAAAAGTTTTGTTTTTCTAGCTAATAAAATTAAAATTGAACTAAATTCAACCAAAGAAAAAATATAATTGAATTTCAGACTGCAAGAAGCACCATACCACTCGACATGTTGCTTTAGCGATATTTTGAGTTGGTCTCCCACTACTGATGCACGGGTTCTATGCTTGGGGTGGTACCCATGTGGTGGTAGTGGCAGATCTTCAATGACCAAAAAAAAGAGAAACACCATGAAATGAACTTATGGACTGCCCAGTTGCTCCTCTATTCTTCTCACTCTATTTCACTGTTCATCTTCCACCTCTTCCAA
Source organism: Castanospermum australe (assembly GCA_019955255.1). Lineage (NCBI taxonomy): Eukaryota > Viridiplantae > Streptophyta > Magnoliopsida > Fabales > Fabaceae > Castanospermum > Castanospermum australe. Next base: position 9,312 of record NSJW01000026.1, read on the forward strand.
GATTAAGATCTGGTGAGTGAAACTGAGGGAGGATTAAAAGCAAAAGAAGCAGCATTTAAGATGAGTATGTAAGGGCGGCCTGCTCGAGATCAATGCCACCGACTCTGTCACTGACGACGACTGCAACCAGAACCTACAGGACTTCAACAGGCGGCGCTGTCCCGACCGCTGGACAAGCCTCTGCAAAGCTGGCTCCTTAGGCCTGGCTAGCAGAAGAAGAAGTATGCCAATCTTGCTGCTGCGACTGACTTCATTGTTTTATTTTTTTTTTTTGAGTTTTTGTTGATTAAAATGCTAACTATGTGATCCATGTAAGACAAAAATACTAACACGTAAGTGTTTTATCTTCCTTATTAATGATTACTTAACGGAGGGACTAAGTTAGAGAATTTTTCATTTGTCTGAGACTAAATTGTAAACATTGATATGTGAACTAAATTGAGAATAAAAATATCAGAAAAGGACCAAAATAGGATATTTGTCTTATTTTTATGTGTCCGTCATATATAAATACTAGTTAGAAGCCCGTGCGGCAATCTTTAGTGCTTCCATCCTTAGATTATCATATAGAATGAAATATAAGCTCTTCATTTGACTGAGAAAGTAATTTCATTGCATTTTTTCAACAAACCAAATTCATGAATGTTCTTCCTGAATATTAAGCTGCGAGCTGAGGAACAATTGGGACCTACGAATACCCTTTTTTTTATAAGAATTTTCCTGGAAATACTTAACAAGAAAGAAAAAGTGAAAGAATATGAGAGATTGTTCTTTGAGATTTTGAATCTGTTGCTCAAGACAAAAAAAAAAATGAAATTGAGTTATATTACTACAAGGAAATTGACTTGAATTAGGAATTGCAATCCAAAATAAATTGCAGTTTGCAGTATTATATAGGAACACTATGAAAATCATGATTGAATAGTGCACCAGACCAAAAAAAAAAAAAGGCATTATTATAACCCATGCGATAATGCATCAATGGTAGGAGATCGGTTGAATTCCATATTCTCACAGAATTAAATAACCATTTGGTCCATCATACATGTATAAAGAATAGAAACCAGAAGTCTCTTCAGTCTTCACATGCATGAAACCATCAACATTTTGAAGTAATCAATTTCAAAGAGTAGTAAACATGTCCATAAAACTCTCACTCACCCCTGGAACTGGTTATATATAACTACAATCAAGTTGTGTTAACATAATTTTTTGATTTAAGGTGCTACATATGCAAAACTGAGAACGAAGTGAGAACGGTGTCTTCTGACTTCTGAGTATGTACAGATAATGCTAACACTTCTGCATATGATATTGATTTAAAATATGAGTTAATAATTTTGTGCTAACTGCCAAAAAAAGACAACAAAAAACTATGAAACCGTTGATTTGTGCTACAATTGGGCCATTCATCGCAAGAATGCAGCTAGCTAGTGAAAGAAACATTTACGGTGTTCAATAGCAATGCTAGCCAACTGTACACATAATGATAGATCACACTATATTCTTAATGGAATCCATATCCGTTTCTCCTTTAAAAGGGCTTGCAGGGGAGCATCTGGCAAGACTTTAAATTAAATTTCCAATGAACCATATATACAATGTTCATTGCAGAACATGTACTAAGTTTACTAAGTTTACTGCAGAACATGTACCATATATACAATGAACCATATACTAAGTTTACCGCAGAACATGTACCAAACTCATAATGGCTCATTTCTCTCTATTTCGCAATAGTTTGAACATCACAATATTAAATTCTTTCATTCTTTTTAAACTAACAACATTCATAAGTTAGCTTGTGATTCTTCCATTCAATAGACACCAAGAGCTAAGACTTCTCTTAGTGCCCGTTTGGTACAAAGGAAAAGAAAGGAATGGAATGGGAATTAGAAGTTTTTTATGTTTTGATCTTGGAGATTTTGTATATTTTATTCCATTCCATTCCTTTTCTTAGCAGATCACTTGCACATAGAAGTTAATAGAAACCATATAACAGAAATGAAAATTCTTATCTTAGCTCCAATGCTGGCATATTTTAACCATCTCCAGAGGCCATGGAGATGAAATGCACATCATAAGCACCTGTTTTATGATTGAAGCTATAGCATGGTGGACATTAAAGACATCATTAGAATAGGAAGGATTTCATATTAGTATCATATGCATAAATCACCATGTGCAGATAACACCCTCTTGTAACTACACATTCTTCCCTTAAACTATAAAACAACCTTGAGAAACCTATGCAAACCTCTCAAGAAGGAGAGTCTGAATGGTATTCTGTCAAGAAAGTGGCATATTTAATTGTAGAATCTTTATGGATATTTGAGGTCTTTGAATCAAATTAAATGAAATGGGCATGGAATTATATAGTTCAGCTTAATGACTAATGCATTAAGCCATTAACCCATAGCCAATGCCAATTTTAATAAAGAAAATCTGTGTGCAATGTCCTTACTCGAAGATATATGTAGGAGTATTTAGGCATGACCTGTTGAGCTTCACTCATTTGCAGCAAACCATGGAATTCTTTTGACCTTTCTCTAATGTAGAAAACATAATTTGACTCAATAAAATTTCAAATGCAAAATTATATTCTACCTTTCTCAACTGCTTGGGATCATCAAATCTTGTACTGATATGAATTGAAGGAAGATCTAAAACCATATTGATAACACAACAATAAGAAAATAGTTCTATAAACCAAAAAAAAAAGTCTCATTTTGGCAATTTATTATATGCAAAGGAAAAAGAAAATAATTCTATCTTGTATAAATTAAGCTAGACAGAAATGCTCTCTTTCCAAAACAAAAAGTACATAGAAGAATAATATCTAAGGGAGAAAATTAAAAATTAATATATGGCATTTGTGGTTCATCTGAAAAAATAAATGAAAAGGGATTAAATTCTATGGCAGTTTAGATAGTAAAAGACTTAAAGTTGTAAATGTGGCATCAAATGTCACTACTCCAGCAATTATAATAGGTAAAAAATATCACTTAAGGTCAACAATAGTGAAAAAGGAATTCCACGATCTATTTACCAGCATGTTATATAAATTCACACCAAAACCTCCAAGAAAAGAAGTACATAACAATATTTAAGGCAGTAAATTGAAAAATGAGTACATCACCATTTGTAGTTCATCTAACAAAAGAAATAAAAAGGGAGCATGTTTATGTGTGCTTCAATTTGGAAAAATTGATGCTCAATTTGGAGAAAGACTCTATTGGTGATATAATCAATCGAAATAAATCCAACAAATAGATAGAAAATGAGAAGTTTGAAGGTAAGGTAAGGTCTATTTATCATTTTATCTCTAGCAAAGTAAAACCTCATAAACAAATAATTAAAAAACTCAAATGATAAAAAAAATCTTATAGATAACACATATGGATCTGCATGTTGGAAGGACCGCAAAATGTACCTCATCAACAGCTTGCTGAAAGTACTCAGATGCCTTATCAAAATAAACTTTTGCCTCCTCCTGGTTTGGAATTAGAAATGCTTGTGAAGTGTGAGCATTTTCCAGGCACCAAAGAGTATCATGCTTCTTCGGATCAACCACGAGTTCCTCCTCCAGCCTTGAAATAGCATCTGCAAATTAAGTTAGAAATCCACAACGAGAATTCAAAAATTGGTGGTGCATCGTCAGGCAGTGGATACTCCATAAAAGTTCACGAATCACCACAAGTCCACAAGAAATGAAAATCCCTCTAATTTTACCAGAATACAGTGAGTTACATTGTCAACTTTCAAGTTCACAGAAATATTCAAGAGAACAAACACCCAGAATCGTGGCTCCTTTAATAATAAAAAAAACCTTTTTTGTCAACAAAAATCTTGGGCATAGAATTAGCACCTTGGGTCATCTTCTTTGAATCGGGAAAAGAATGAAATTGAGACAACAATAATAAAGCTCCTCCCTATCTTGTCAAGTTTTGCAAATATTATATGATAAACGATTTATTCTCTAAAGAAGGTCCCCAAGCCAAGAAAAACAAAAAATAAAAATAAAAACAAAAACAAAAACAAAAAAAATTGCATAAAAATTTTCCAAAATAACTCATCCATATGAATCTCTACATTATAAACACATGCTAATTACGACAATAATCTAAACAAATCCGTCAAGTAATACGAAAAATTAGTTATAAACCATCTCCGAAAAGAAATTTGAAGACTTTTCAACGTGTCATGGAAACAACAAATCTTGAAAGAGAAAATGAAGGAAGAAAAACTAACGTCGACATCAAGAAGACAACAAATCATGTTCTGCGCAGGTAAACAGAAATAAGAGGGAAAAGTTGAAGATCAGAACGGAATCTGAAGCGGGGGATGGGATTGCCGGAGGATTGGAGGTGTTGAAGGCCAGCCGACTGGAGCCACCTGCCGTTGGAGGAGCTGTCGAGAAAGCTGTCAGAATACTTCCATCATTAAAAGTTTCTTTGGTCACCCCCGCAGCACGAGATCGTTGCCCCTGGCTCCCTGCTCCGTTCATCTTCTATCTACAGGAATCCGATTGGAACTCCACAGCAGCTCCAATTTCCGAGCATGAAAGACCAAAATGGTAGCAGGTGCGATTAGACTCTCCCTTGGCAAAACCGATCAGAATGTTCCTACCACATGAGATAGGCCAAGGAAGAGAAAAACAAATAGCTTCGCCTTCGTACCTTAGCATAATCGAAGAAATCTGGGTTGAGTTTGGCAAGAAAAACGAATAGGTGCTTGAGGTTCTGAGAGAAAATAGCCGGGAAGAGAGAACCAAAAGAAAAGAATGGCAAAGGAACTACCAGAGCAAAGACAGCTACGTGTAACTTTCTTAGAGAGAGACGTGTTTCACCCATAAAGCCAGTCTATATGATGAGAGAGAGTCGATGGATAAAATCTCGAAAGGATATGCTGCATGATAGGCTTTAGTGATCACTAATATGTGTATATTTTTTTATTAAAATGCATAAAAATTAAGTGATAATAGATTTTATTTTTAGATAATATTAAAATAATTAATGTGATTATAATTAATTTTAAAATAAATTTTATTTTTTATCAATCAAAAACAATAATTTAAATTTAAACTATTTAAAGATTTTATTAATAATAATAATATAAAATAATATTTTTTTGTAATATATTTTTTTTGAGACAAATGCATACATATATATATATATATATATATATATATATATATATATATATAGTTTCAATTTTAAAATAAAATAATATTTTTTAGTGATTAATTTATTTTTCTTTTTATACTGATAATAAATTAAAATTAAACTCTTTAGATCAATATCTTCCCATGCAATACTTTTATTTTTAATGAATAGACATGATAGTATTTAAGAGAAGTATATTTTCACGTAATAATTTTTTATTTTAATAAATAAAAATCATAGTGCTTTAGAGAAAAATCATTCAACAAATTTTTTTTAAATTGAATGATGGTTAACCAAAGTAACATAAATCATGAAAGAGAAGCATGCATAGTCTTCCGAAATAAGATTTAGATTTTTTGAAAAAATTAATTTTATAGAAAGGAGAAAGTACTAAATTTAAAAATATTATTTCTCTTAATTATCTTATAATCTATTATTGAGATATATCATATTTATCTTATCAAATATTACTTTTAAGTTTCAAGATATCTTGAGAATTTTTTTTGTTAAATTTCCTTTTCAAATTATTTTCTCATATCGACACTCTCTATTAACTTAATTTATGATATCACATAATTTTAAAAAAATAAATATTATCCAAAAAAATTTTAAGATCTAAATTATTATTATGATTTTTATATATAAATTCCCTCACATAGCATTCTTTTTTTATAATCACTATCACGACTACTTTTTTTTTTCAAATTTAAATTCTCAGTCTTTATTTATATGTAAATTGTAATACCCTATATAGAACAAATATTGTGTTACGTATTAAAATTTATTATTAAATTTATTTAAGCTAAATTAATGTTAAATTTAATTTGAATTTATTAAAAATAAAATTTTGTGTATGTTAGACGAGTAAAAATTTTGAATTAATTAAATACATTATTTTAATGAATCACGTGTCTATATTAAATTATTTATAAGGAAATAAAATATAAGTCACGTATCAAAAAATTCATAATTTAATTCTGGGTTATAAAATATTGCTAAAGGAATAAAAATATCATCCTAACATGTAAATATACTCAAATGTGTGGTATCTACTAGAAAGAAAATATATCAAACTAACTATTAGGTGACATTTCGTACAAACACATTTCATAACTATTATTCACATCATAAACACAAACTGTATAAGATTATACAATGTTGTACATTCAAAAGACGACTAGCCTAATATTTTCACTTGTATTACATCCTATCCACATTTGTACATCAAAAAAAGAAACTACTAGCCTCAGTTGGCCAGACAGGAAAAGATAACCGAAGTAAGTATTCTACACAATCACACTATATTCTATACTGATTCTTCCTAATATACTAACAATTATTATTTTTAGTAACCAAAATAAACTAAGTCCCCTGAAAGGAGACATCCATCCAATGTCGATGAATAAAGAGATGTATATCTGTATCTTTAATTCACTGCAGGGGGCTCTGAAAATATCACAATTTTTAGGGGTAAAAAATAAATTCTCAGTAAGTATTCAAATACATAAAAATATAAAGGAATATAATTTTTATATCATTTTCAACTGTAACAAATACAAAAAATATAGTTCTAAGATTAGTCAATAATCTAAAATATGCATAACAGTTAATATTTCATATCTCATGAAACTTTTCTCTATGTTACATGCTTACGAAGCTTAAACTAGGGCTTAAATCTTTTTAAATTTCTTCTTTACCTACATGGTCTAAACTTTAACTGATTGAGAATTCTCTTTTGGCATAAGACGTCTCATAAACTAAAGTGGTCATTCCACGTGCATTGATGGATTCCACTCTACTATCCACACCTCTAGCAGACCTGTCCATAAAACAGACCTAGGCACATGTAAGACTTCTCATGGACTTCTTCCATGACATTTTATTAGAATCTTTTTTTTAATTTTTATGGATCACCTCAAAATTCATTTTCTTTTTGTAGAAGATCATATCCAAGCTTTGATTATTTTTTCTCTTTAATTAAAGTAAGCATGTAACATATTCAAAGGAGAATTCTTAAAATATCAACATCTTTATTTCAATAACATAAGTATAACTTAGTGAAATATGTACTAGAGTATCAAACTCAACTTTTCTTACAAAACACGTAATCTTCTCCTCATGAAATACTTTGAAATGATTATCTAACACTTAAATTATATAACCTTCACTAGAAATTCTCAGGTAACCAAAATATAGTGAAAAGACAATTATCACTAATACTAATTATGTATTCATAAATCAATACTATATCATGAAACCACTCCACAAAATCATCAAACTCTCATTATTTACTAAAGAAAACATATTCAAGCAACTTGATCATCCAACTCCCAATTTCCCACACAAGGCCGTGGCCCACACACACATAACCACTCATGAATTTTTTATTCCAACAAGCAAGAAATATTCATAAAAATAATTATGCCACAATTCCAACAAGATTACACAATTACAATAAAAATCAATAAAATATTCCCTTAGAACCCTAGTGTGGCTATGAGCTAGGGGTGCTAAAATCTTACAATTCCAAGTAATTTTCATCATGTTTCATATACTACAAAGACTCCAAAACATTTAATGAAGCTCCTAACCATATAAAAATCATCAAACCCACATCCTAACTAATTTTTAAAATAAGAGCCCTAGTATGTTAACTTGGAGATCTTGAGTTTCTACTTGAATTTAGGGTTAAAATCTTATCCTAAATGGTTCACCACACTCAAAACCATTCATAGATACTCTCAAACTTCTAAAGAAAGAAACTAGCATAGTTTGAGTTATATACTACCGTGAAAGTCATAATTTGAAAGAAAAAAAGTTAGATTTGAGCTCCTTAACTCTTGGAGTTGCTGCTCAGGAAGATTCTTGACTTATTTTCCTTCTTTCCTTTATTTTTTTCCTTCTTTTCTCTCTTCTTCCTCCTTCAGCCGTTACCCCTCCTCTCTCTCTCTTCTTTTCCTTTTTTTTTTCTTTTTCTCCCCTTTTATGTTGCTTGGCCAGGGGGTTGGGACATGGTGAGAATTTTGAGTTTTGTTTTTATTATTTTTTTATTCATTTTGGCTTGTTTAGCAAGCTTTGTGAATTTTTAAAAAATCATAATTCTTAATTTTTAATTAGGTTGTAACTAGGTTAATTAGATAGAAGTTAAATGAAAAAAAACTAAATAATAATCAACTTAATTATTCTATTCAAACAGTAATTATTTTTCTTATTTAATTAAAATTAGATGCTCATATGGATATTTATTGGTCATTTTATACCAATTATATTTTTATTATATAAATTTTTTCAAAATATAAATTTTAACTAGTTGAGTATGATAATTTTTCTATTTAATTTTATAAATACTTAAAAAATTATTAATAATTTACAGAATAAATTTGGCTAATTTTCTGTGTTTAAATGTTTCACCAGACAAAAATGCGCTCAAGTGAAACCTCATAATTATCAAATTACCACTTTGTAGTTTTCATTATTCCTTTAAGTATTTCAAATATTTTTTAGTACTCCTTAAGTAATTTTCATTGTCCTTTTTATTTTATGCTAAAATAAAATATTAGCAATTAAATAATATATTTATTAATATTAAATAATAAAATATTTATTAATGTTAAATATTAACATGCATAAAATACTTAAAAGAAAATTTAAAAGACATTTATTTTCTCTTAAATGGGAATGTTACATTTCTCCTCTCTTAAAAGAAATTTTACACTCAAAATTTGCTTACCTGTCATGAATAATTTCGAATAATCCTTCTGTAAGCTTTCCTCCATTTCCTAGGTCGCTTCATCAGAACTTAACCCTTCCCATAGAATCTTAACTAAAGTAATTGTTTTTCCTTTTAGTTATTTAAGACTCTTGTCAAGAATCTGTACAAGTCTTATGGGATTTATTAAATCATCTTTTAACTACACTGACTCAATCTCGATTATGTGAAAAGAATCAAGACAATATTTTTAAAGCTGGGAGATATGAAAAACATCATGAAAGATTGGAAAGATTTGGAGGAAGTGTTATTTGATATGTGACTGATCTTATTCTTTTTAGAATTTGAAAATGACCAAGAAATCTGGAACTGAGCTTCTGAATTTTAGGGATTTGCCTATACCAGTCACAGGAGAGATTTTGAAAAAAACTTGTTCTCATTCTTCAAATTCTTTATCTACTATGGGCAGTGAGCAATTTATTCCTAATTATTTTGATTTGATATGTGGTTTCTTGCACACTCTCTTGCCCTAGAAATCTCTTTTCTCCTACTTCATATCAACATAATGGAAATCTACATTTCTTATCATACAGGGCTTCATAAGGTGTCATCTTAATACTAGAATGATAATTATTATTATAGGTAAACTCTATCAATGGCAGAAAATTTTCCCAACTTCCCCTATATTCCAACACATGAGCTTTAAGCATATCCTCTACAGTTTGAATCGTTTTTTCTGTTTGACCATTTGTTTGTGAGTAGTAAGTTGTTCTAAAATTTAATTTAGATCCAAAAGCTTTATGCAAAGTTCCCCAAAATCTCAAAGTGAATCTAGGATCTTTATCTAAAACAATACTAGATGGGGCGCCATGTAATCTCACAATTTCCTTAATATACAACTGCACTAGTTTATCAAGTGGTTAGTTAGCTCTAATTGGTAGAAAATGAGTTAATTTGGTCAACCTATCCACAATATCCTATATAGCATAATAGCATGAAGGAGTTATAGGCAAACCCATCACAAAATCCATTGACACACTATCTCATTTCCAATCATGTATGTCTAAAGGTTGCAATAAACCTGCTGGTCTTTGATGTTAAATTTTTACCTTTTGACAGATCAAACATTTTGTCACAAATTCTGCAATTTCTCTCTTCACTCTTGGTCATAAAAAATTCTTTTTAAGATCCTGATACATCTTAGTAGTACCTGGATGGATAGTATATTTACTACATTACACTTCTTCTAAAATTTTATTCCTCAATTCTTGATTGTTTGGAACACTTAATCTTCCCTAATACAATATTATTCCATCATTAGCTATCTTGAAATTCTTTTGTATTTCCTGCAAAGTTTGATTTTTCACCTTTTGTAAAAAAATACCTCTTTCCTGAGCTTTCTTAATTTGATTTCTAAGTTCATTTTCAATTTTAATCTCATTCATATATAAATTATCTGATTGCACATCTACAGACAACCTCAAATTTCTAAATTTTTCTAGCAGTTCATACTCTTGATTCATCAAGAAGGACACATCCAATGATTTTCTACTAAGTGCATCTGCTATCACATTAGCTTTTCCTGGATGATACTTTAATTCAAATCATAATCTTTCAAAAATTCCATCCATTTCCTTTGTCTCAAATTCAACTCTTTTTGATCAAAAAGATATTTCAAACTTTTATGATCACTAAAAACTTCAAATTTAACTCCGTATAAATAATGCCTCCAAATTTTCAAAACAAACACTACTGCTGCTAATCCAAGTCATGGGTAGGGTAGTTTCCACATGAGGTCTTAGCTATCTAGAAGCATAGGCTACTACTCTCCTATCTTCCATCAATACTCTTCCATCAATACACACCCTAGTCCTCTCTTAGATGCATTACTGTAAATTACAAAATTTCCTAATGGATCAGGAATTACTAATACTGGAGTGGTGGTTAACCTAATTTTCAACTTCTGAAAACTATCCTCACATTCTTTTGACCATACAAAAGGGTTTTCTTTCCTAGTTAATCTTGCCAATGGCATGACTAGCTGGAAAAAAATTTTATGAACCTCATATAATATCCAGCTAATCCAAGAAAACTCCTAATTTCAATTGTAGCCGTGGGTCTCTCCCAATGAACCACCGCCTCTATTTTACTAGGGTCAACTGATACTCCTCCTTGCAACATAACATGACCTAAGAATTTCATCTCCTTCAACCAAAACTCACACTTTTCTAATTTTGCATATAACTGTTTTTCTTGTAAAATTTGTAATACAATCCTGAGATGTTGTTTATGTTCCTCTGCTATCTTAGAATAGATAAGAATATCATCTATAAAAACAACCATAAACTGATCTCAATATAGTCTAAAAATTTGGTTCATATAATCCATAAATACTACTGGGGCATTTGTAAGTCCAAATGGCATCACAAGATACTCGTAATGTCCATACCTAGTTCTGAAAGTAGTTTTAGGGATATCTCCTTGTTTAACCCTTATTTGATGATAACTCGATCTTAAATCTATCTTTGAGAAAATTGTGGCTCCTCTAAGTTGATCCAGCAAATTATCTATTCTGGGGAGTGGATATTTGTTTTTGATAGTTACTTTATTTAATTGTCTATAATCCACACATAACCTCAAACTCCTGTATTTCTTTTTCACAAATAACACTGGAGCTCCCAAAGGTGATACACTAGGTCGTATGAATTGTTTAGCCAATAAGTCATCTATCTATTTCTTTTTCACATAATCTTCTCCTCATGAAACACTTTGAAATGATTATCTAACACTTAAATTACATAACCTTCACTAGAAATTCTCATATAACCAAAATATAGTGAAAAGACAAATATCACTAATACTAATTATTTATTCATAAATCAATACTATATCATGAAATCACTCCACAAAATCATCAAAATCTCATTACTTACAAAAGGAAACATATTCAAGCAACTTGATCATCCAACTCCCAATTTTCCACACAAGGCTGTGGGCCACACACACATAGCCACTCATGAATTTTTCATTCCAAAGCAAGAAAATATTCATAAAAATAATTATGCCACAATTCCAACAAGATTATACAATTATAATAAAAATCAACAAAATATCCCCCTAGAACCCTAGTGTGGCCGTGAGCTAGGGGTGCTAAAATCTTACAATTTCAATTGATTTCCACCATGTTTCATATACGACAAAGACTCCAAAACATTCAATCAAGCTCCTAGCCATACAAAAATCCTCAAACTCACATCTTAACCAATTTCTAAAATAAGAGCCCTAGTATGTCAACTTGGAGATCTTAGGTTTCCACTTGAATCAAGGATTGAAATCTTATCTTAAATGGCTCGCTACAGTCAAAATCATTCATAGATACTTTCAAACTTCTAGAGAGAGAAACTAACATAGTTTGAGTTATATACTACCACAAAAACCATAATTTGAAAGAAAAAAGTTAAGTTTGAGCTCCCTACCTCTTGGAGTTGCTGCTCAAGAAGGTTTTATTTTCAATGAATAAACATGATAGTGTTTTAGAGAAATATCTTTCTATGTAATAATTTTTTCTTTTTTCAATGAATAGACATGATAGTGTTTTAGGAAACTATCTTTCCATGCAATACTTCTTTTTACTTTCAATGAATTGACATGATTGTGTTTTAGAGAAAAATCTTTCCATGCAATAATTTTTTTATTTTTAACAAATAAAAATGATAGTGCGTAGAGAAAAATCCTTCAATGTAATTTTTTTTTAAATTGAATTATTGCTAAGCAAAGTAAAATAGATCATGGAAGAGGAACATGCATAGTCTTCCAAAATAATCTTGAGATTTTTTGGAGAGATTAGTTTTTGGAAAGGAGAAAGTACTAAATTTTAAAATATTATCTCTCTTAATTTTCTTATCACCTGTTATCTATATTATATCTATCTTATTAAATGTTACTTTCAAGATATCTTTAGAATTTTTTTTTTAAAATTTCCTAATCAAATTATCTTCTCATGTCCACACTCTCCATTAGTTTAGCTTATCACATAATTTCAAAAAATTCAAATTTCATTTAAATTTTTTTAGTATCCCTCACATGGCATTCTTTTTTGTTTTTTTTTCTAATAATCACCATCACAATTACTTTTTTTTTTCATATTTAAATTCCCAATTTTTCTTTATATGTAAATCCCTCACATGAATTTCAGTATCTTAGATGGCAAATGAATTTCACCACTTCGATAATTTGATTTTTATAATAAAAGAATGAAAATTTAAAGTTTAGGATAATACATTTATGGGATTAAACCAACTTCTAAAAAAATTATTTCTATTGAATTTAATATGTAGTATTTTCAATATTAAATTGATTGTGTGATTAGTTAGGTTATTGAGATTAAAACAAAGGAAGAATTTTTTACAAATGAAAAGCATATTGATAGTCATACCAAAATAAGTATCGGAAATATTATCACTACCTCAAAAAAATATTTCGATAATCACTTTAAATTACTTTTTTTAATAATAATATTTTTTTTAATATATTATTTTTTAACATTATTTATTCTATTCATTATATAACTTATTATATTATTCTGTGCATTGTATGGATGAAAATTTAATATATCTAAAAGTAGCCTCACTCAGCAAGAAAAAGTTCCTCATTCAATAGATTGGGGGATTTATCATTATACATCTCGTGTGCTTGGTTTTCACATTTTTGCTCCTTTCTTTATGTCATGATTTTGAGTGGTCATTTTTCTGATCTTCATCTTTTTGCTTTTTCTTATTCATATATAACCGTGAATTTATTTACTAGCTGCTGGAGTGGAATTTGCAACAGTGCTGTCTTTTTTATATTCAAATTCTGCCTAGCATGCAACACTGAATTTCATCAACCCATTAAAGACAAATAACATTTTTTTTTTCATATATACAGAGTTATAAGTGATCAAAACTAGTTCTTCCATCAGAATCTATGTACCTTTTAGATGTGAGATGGAATTGTGACATGATACCTTTTAAACTGCTTATACCTGCCAATAAGATAGAATATATTCATTTATAACTCTTAATTATCATGAAACCAACTAATACCTTTTAAACTGCTTATAAAATATTATATTAAACTTATACAAATTATATACAATTAATGATGTAAGATTTTCATAATATATATGTAGATAGTGTACAAGGATTTTTCTCCTCCCCTACCCGTCTCCCGATTTTGTTTTTTTCTTGAATTGATCCAAATTGACTTAGACAAGCATTATTGGAAATAATTATAAAAGAAGAACAGTAATAGCGAGGCTCAATAATTATTTTTATTATTTTTATTTAATGCCAAAAATTAGTAGATAAAAGAATCGTTACTTCAGTAAATGTTCTTTTATAATTTTAAAATTAAATTTATGTTTTTTCAATCAATAACAACAATTTAAATTTAAATTATTTTTATCAAATGCATTCTAATCCAAAACTTTTTCCTATAAATTTGGTTTGTTGATGTTGAGTGACAGCCAACAATCCAATAATACATTTTATTATTCTACCCAGTAGTACAATTTTTTTAACTCGCATTACTTTTTAATAATATAAACAATGATTGAAATTTGAAATGAATCACTTAAGTTGTAAGGATACAAGATTGAAGTAGAAATTTATAATGATAAAAAAAAGTGTTTAAGGATTGATCCAATGAAACACCTATCACTTAAATTCTACATAAAAAACTTTAGGAAATTAATTTAATTATCTATTTAGACAGAGATTTGATATATATAATTAGTTAAACAAAGTGTAGTTATAAATTTACATAGAAATTACATTTCCTTTAGAAATATCTAGTCCTTAACCCACGAAAATGTACATAGTTTTGCATAATTCTATGTTTCTGAAAATCCCAAATGTTTAATCAAGGGGTTCATCTTGACTTAAGTAGTTTTTATACTTAGAGTTATATGTTTCTCAAAAATCCCATATATTTAATCAAGTGATTCATCTTGACTTAAGTAGTTTTTGTACTTAGAGTTATATACATAGTTGCCATTAGTTAAGTAAAATCACAAACTGGAATTTAAAGAAAGTTAGCAACATCATTAATACATAAACTCACATAGATAGAAGTCATAGATAAACCAAGTAGATACTAGTTCCCCCATCTCATGATACAAAACAAAAATTTACGTTTTAACACTAGGGGCATTGATTATACTCTTACTACATATAGTAGTATCTTTCTACATCAAAGCTAATTATACATTCATATTTATCAATATCTACTACTCGATCAACATAAGAAACCTTCACTTTGCTAATAACTTTAACAAAATGATCCAAATCTAGGACATAGACCTAAACATAATCAATCTCCACAACAATCCTGGTTGTTTGCGGCATTATGGATTATTCTCCAAAAATACTATGAAATTTAAATAGGAGTGAGCATAAAATTTTCAGTATAAAAATCATCAAAACATAACGATATTATGGTGACTTTCAACTATATTAGGCTATAGAAATTTAATAAAATCTGAGTTGCAATTTAAATATAAAGAAAACTCAATAAAATGCAAGTAACGTAACATTTCCATACATAAACACTTTTCTTTGAGCGTTTTAGTACTTTCTTTTGAGTGTCCAATTCTTTTTTAACACATTCTTTTGTGTGCCTAATTCTTCTTTAGCACATTCCTTTGTGTGCCTTACTTAAAAACATCAACCTTTGTGTGCTTTTAAATTACTTGCTTAGCACTTGCCTTTGAGTGCCTATCATATAGTTTTAATTTTAATATATATTGTAGAAACAACACAATAACTAAATTTTAAAGCAAATACATAATTTACAAAACATAATAAATTTCAATTTGAGACACGGCTTGAACATATACAATTCCATATCATTCATCAATCTTATCTTGTGTCTATATGTCCAGCATACAAAGAGGAAATTCCTTTGCAATTTAAAATCACTATGCACGCAATTAACCAAGTTCCAGCATGCAGAGGTATGGGCTTTTAGTGTACAAACAGTGGTCCATATCCAAATAATCAATACCATTATCAAAGATTAAGCCACGGTTGCCATATACATATTATAACAACTTTCATACAAATGTGCATCATGATTCACGGAAACAAGAAATTCTTTAGCACAAGATGAATTAAGTATCATGGTCAAATAATACTTATACTGTCAAGGGACTACAAGTCACACATCTTGGGTCAATTCCATAAATTAGGATTGCTTTGAACATCCATAGACCTACAACACTCAAAACAGAAACAATATGTGCATTGTTTTAGTATGCAGTTCACGGCCAAAATACAGAACATACGCAATTTGAGAATTTTATGATTATTGATAATAGTTTAAAATTACATACTTTTCATATAAAAAATATATTTTATTATGTCTTGAATTAATTAATTTTAATAAATTTGTGATATTATTGATATTTTCCTTAAAAAATATTAATTATAATTAATTGTGATATCTTGTAGGATATTAAAGATTCAGAACATATTTAATTAGATATTGAAGATTTAGAGTAGATGTGACTCTGATTTAATTGGATATTAAAGTTTTGAAACATATTTGATATTGATTTTGTTTTGAATGTATACACAATTTAAAAGAGATCCCATAATCAAGTGAATATATTGCTTAAGATATAGAGGTTTATGGTCACGATTACTTACTTGAACGAGGAGAAAACTTAAGTGACTATAAATAGAGAGGGAATAGAACCCTTGAGGAGTTTTTTTCGAGAAGGGGACGAGCCATAGGGCTTCAGAATACAACGCAGAAGATGGTACTAAGAGGATACCATACCATATCATACAAGAGGGTTAAACCTTATATATTTCTTTATATTTGTTTGCTAAGGTGATAATGAAACCTTGTTAATTTTAGCAGAAATTATGTTAGATTATTGTTACTCAGTTGTAGAGATCTTAATGTTTATTGTTCTATTTGCTTATTAGTTAGTTTGAATAAAGTTTTAGATGAGTTCAGTCATACTTTTCTTATACTTTCAGTTTGTTCTTGCTATTTGAGTATTAACGGTAATTGTTAGATATCACTTGTGATTTCTATATAGGGATACAGTTGATAATTTTGATACTTTATTGTCGATTAGATAAATAAAGCATATAATTGATTAAGATTTTTAAGATTTAATTGATATATTTTTCGTGACACATGCTTGGCTACTAGATGTTCATGTGATAATTATCTGGGAATAATATCTGACATAGTTGACGTTAAAATTAATCTTGGTGGATTCTAATCTTTAGTCAATTTATATTTGGTTAAGTTCCCAATTTATTTTATTTCATTCATTAATTTTTATTTTTATTTTGAATGATTTAATTTTTGCATTTTATATTTTATCATTTGCATTGTTCATGTCAAATTAGATTAGAAAAATTTATCAATACCTAAAACTTAGCACAAAGTCTATGTGAGAATTTGTACACTTGCGAGTATTGTAGAGCTTGTAAAAGTCGCAACAATTATGTAATTTATGTGTTTAACACATAACAAGTCAAAAACTGAAATTGCCTAAAGCAAATGATGCAATACTTAATCTAATCAAAACCGAAACAAGTTAGAGAGAGTTTCTAATCTACAGAATTTACTAATTACAGAACCATATACAACGCTAAACAGTAGGTATGGATTATCTGAAATATAATCAAAATAGAACCTCACCTACTGCACTTAAATTTCAAAATGGAATATTATTTACTGCACTTAAGAAAAGAATTCTTTGCACAAATATATATCATAAGAAAACATCAATTCTTTGCACATATATATCAAAAGGAAAAATTCAATCTAATATACTCAAAATTCTTTGCACGCGCGCGCACATACACATATATCAAAAAGAAACTTCAACATAATATACTCAAAATTCTCTGCTCATATATCAAATCACAACTTAAGTTTTATAAATTTTTAGTCACTGTTTTAGGGTCTTAATACTGCACTCCTTTACTGTCCGCATAAGTCAATCACAAGCAAAGTTTCTCTAACAGCATCTGCCATGGTTCTGTAGCACAAAAGTCACGGTTTTGCGCCATCCAGTTTCTCGGTTCTGCATATTCAGCTTTGGGTAAATTTGTTCACAGTCCAGTAATCTTGGAAGCTATGGTTCTTAGAGATGCTGAAGCAGAATGAGGGAAATAAAGCTTGAAATCTTGAATTTCCTCCTTCGGTTGGTTTCTTTGTTCCTATCTCACCCTCGGATTTCCTCTCACTTCCTTCTTATGGTGGGTTCTCATTACAAGAAGGAAAGGATTATACTATGTGGGAGTAGCTTAGTCTGGTTACTTTAATACACCTTTAATTTATTTAATTAAATTTAATTTAATTATTAGTTCTGAACGTTTAAAGTTATTTGAATATATATATATATATATATATATGTAAAATTTAAAAATTTTCCATAAATTTTTCATGCAAAAATCTTATGATCCTAAAATTACTTGTATGTCAAGTAATAGGATATCTCTTTAGGATTCATGATTTAATTCTCCTTCTTTTTAGATTCTAAAATTTTTCTAACTACTTTATTATTATTAGTGAATAAAAATTTCACACTTGCCAAGCAATTAAATTTTTACCTTTTAAAAATAAAATACAATCAAATAAATAAATAAATAAATAAAATCTACAATTGGATAATTTTATTTTCTAAATTTTGTGACATACAAATAATTCAACTATCAAATTTTAATTTACATAACACATATATATTAAGAGGGTGTTACATCCAAACTTTGGATGTAATGCCAAAATATTAACTAGAAGAGCATGCATATCTATGAAAGCACAAATCAAAGGAGACCATTGCATTATCTTCATTTTTTTATACTTTTATCTTTTGTTTTTGTTCCTTTTTAGTAAATTTTAACAGTGTTGGCACATGCATATGGTTTGTTTGTAAAAGTATTTGTCTTTATATATTTAGTACGTGAATTATAGGATTTGGCCACTATTGTCCACTGTTAACACCGTTAATAAAATTAAAATTCAAAATTAATAAAAAAGAATAATTCAAATCTACAAAAAGATTAAAGATAAACTTAGATCCTAAGGTCCAATTTCCAAATTAAATCCTCTCATCCCAAATTTAGTTTTAAACTTCTTTGGCCAAAACTAAAAATTCCAAAGTCACTTCTTTTATTTCCTCATTGATCTAGCTCCTGTTCAGCACTGTGCCTTTTCTTTTAGCCAACATATCCTTGTTTTTTATGAAAAAAGATGGCAAAAAGTTATTATTATCGGCACTTAATTTTGTCACAGTCAAAAATTAAAAATAAAATTTTAAAAAAATTATTATTATCTTTTTTGGTTAAAAATTTTAAAAAAATATATAAAAATAAAAATATGAAAACATAAAAATTATTTATTTTATTAAAAAATATATATTGACCTAAAATAAAATTCACAAAAATTCAATCTTTTTATCCAATGTTTATTTGACCCAAAAATGAATTTTTCTTGACCCAATTTTCAACTCAAATTCAACTCAATCAACCCAAAATTCATTGCTCATTTTAATCCAAAATAAAAAAGTGTAAGCAAAATAAAATTAAAAAACAAGAAAAGGGTATAAAAATGCTCCCGCACACGGGTCTGGGGGGCCTCGCAAAAAAAAAGTTCTGTTCCGTCACTCTCTCAGTAACGACTTAGTGGTAAAAAACAAGAGAGCCCCTCCACACGCGGATAGCACATAATAGATCTGAAGTCCAGGCCTCACCGTAGACACACACGCAGCACAAGGGAAGGGAGAGCAAAGGGGGTTGCGTTCGGTGAGTGCAGGAGAAGGAATTGGGAGAGGAGCAAAGGAATTGGGAGAGGATTTCACGTCCACGGCAGAGAAAGTGTGAGTCTGGTGACTTATCAGAGATCTCCAA
The DNA here is from genome assembly GCA_019955255.1 of Castanospermum australe. Taxonomy (NCBI): domain Eukaryota; kingdom Viridiplantae; phylum Streptophyta; class Magnoliopsida; order Fabales; family Fabaceae; genus Castanospermum; species Castanospermum australe. The sequence continues at coordinate 29,102 of NSJW01000026.1, forward strand.
GTTTTTGAACCTAGTGGGTAATTTCCAGACCTCTCCACTAAGTATCAATATAGTTTTATTTTATTTTTCTGAGGTTTTTGTGTCTAGATGCCGAAAATGGAGAAGGTTGTCTGCGTGATTTGATCTGTGCTGAATCTTCTTTTTACTTGCGGATGGTTTTGCTATGTTTTCTCTACTGTCACTGTTTCTGTTTTCGAGTGATTTACTATTGTGTTGAGTTATCATGATTTTTCTCCTAATGACAATGGTGAAGCTCTATATGGATGCTCATGAGATTTGTGGTGTTCTTGATTTCAGTATGTTTGAAATTCCTACCCCTCTCCTGTTGTTTTGGCTAGATAGAAATCGAGATGATCGTTCATTCGTGGAGTTTGATTCTCGTTTGTACCGTATACACCATGTAGGTTCTGGTATTTTTATTTCTTTGGTTTAGTTTTAGTGCCATTCAATTGCCCATATACTGTTTGATAAAATGCTTTATAGGTGATTTTCGTTCAAAGATTGAGTGAGCTTTATTTCTGTTTCATCTCTGATTTTTAATCCGATCGACTTCAAGGTTTCATGAACTTTACTTGTTTTTAATTTTCATTCTGGAATTTGTTGGCTGGGATGTTTGGGAATGAATGGCAACCTGACTCGGTTTAATGGTTTAGACACAAGGTTTATTTTGTCCTCATTTACTTGTCTGTACATATTGTTATGAAATCTCAAATAGGTGTTCAAATGTTCATTGTTTGTGTCTGCTCTGCATAATTTGTTTTGATTGGAAGCCACCGTTTGAGGTTTTCGGATAAGGAGCTATCAAGCTCTACCATAGGAACTTATGGGTTCTCTGCTTCTTTTCGTTGCAATGTTGGCCTGATTTTGTCTAGTTTATTGTCAGTCTTTGTTTGATGAATTCTCCGATATTGTATATCAATTTGACTGACTGTTGCAGATTGATAGATGTGTAAAGTGCTCTGGCTTGTTTCATTTGTTTCATTCTGTGCATTTAGTTAATTGCACATATTTGATAAAAATGACCCACTAGGAATGTTTTGGATATTAGCTTCTAGATTAAGCATAAATGATGATGATTTTTGTAATTTGTTATTTCTGTAACACTTGTGTGTAGATTTAATGCTTTGTGAGGTAATTTTGGAGTAAAAAAATTCTGATTGATAGAAAAGAATTTTTCCTAATTTTCTTTGCCTATTACCCAAATGCATGGAATATATTTGGGCACATACCTTTTCTTTTTTAAATTGATTGCGTTTTGTTTTCATTCTTTCCTATCTTTCCTTTTAGGATTATGATAGTTTCAACAGAGTAAGAAACGGAAATTTGAACTGGAATGAAAGATTGTATTGATTCAAGCTGATATCAGGATGATACAGCTGCTAATTACACCCAGAAAATAGACAAAGAACCGGAAAATGGAAACAGAACAGAAACGGAAATAATCCAGGCCTTTCGAGAGGGCTGGTCTCTCCCAAGGTGACTCCTATCCGAATGCCTGATTTCCTCTCCTTCCCTCCTCCTATTTAACCACTCATCTCCCTACACCATCTGCTCCCCACTACCTCTAACAGATTAGGTAACCACCTGCCAGCTCAGCATGCATAACCGAATAGCCTCTTCAACTCCACAGCATGGGAGGCTTGGCATTCCTAACAGAATTGCCAGCTCAGCATGCATAACAGAATAATCTATATTGCATGGTGAGGTGGTTTTCTGTGCCTCTTCCTATAATATACTCGTGAGATTGGGGGTCTATCAATACTCCCCCCCAAAGCAAACCACCTTGTCCTCAAGGTGAAAATTGGGAAATTGCTGCTGAATGACAAGGACAAACTCCCAAGTGTTTTCGAAGGATGGCAAATTCTTCCACTTGATCAACACTTCAGTCTGTCCTGTAGATGATTTCCTCCATAAAACCTGGGACTTAGCTTCTCATTGAATCATTTAGCCAGCGATTCAATCTATAAGGCTGCAGCTTTAAATACACCCATTCACCAGTGTCAAAAGTAAGATCTCTTCGATGCTAGGTCTTGCTTGGACTTTCATTCGATTCTGAGCTTGAATTAGGTGACTCTGAAGCTCCTGAATGATGGAATCCCTTTCCTCAGCAATTTGTCTACTGCATCTACCGAAGATGACTGATTTGTTTTAAAAAGAGTGGGTGGTTCACAGCCATACAAGGCTTTAAAGGGAGTCATGCCAGTGGAACTTTTATAGGTGGTATATATACCAATACTCAGCCCAATGAAGCCATTTGGGCCATTGCTTTGGTTTAGGGCTGCCATTGCTTTTGGTTTAGGGCTGCAGAAACATCTCTTAAATAGGTTTCTAAGCATCTATTAACCACTTCGGTTTGACCATTTGACTGAGGGTGATAAGCAGAACTGTATTTTAACTTAGTCCCCAAGCTCCTTGAAAAGTTCTGACCAGAATGTGCTCAGGAAGAGTCTATCTCTGTCAGAAACAATTGAGAGAGGGAACCCATGAAGTTTGACAATCTCCTTGATGAAGGACTCGGCCACTTCCTTTGCAGTATAAGGATGGCAAAAGGGATAAAGTGCGCATATTTGGTTAATCGATCTACCACCACTAATAATTTGATCTAGTCCAAAGGCTTTAGGCAATCCACCCACAAAATCCATAGATATATTCAGTCCAGACCTAGGTAGGTATCGGTAGGGGTTGCCAAAAGTCCTGCTGGAGACAACAATGTTTGAGATTTGCTTTGTTGACATATTGCACACCAGCTACATAAGCCTGGATAGTCTTCCTCATCCCTTCCTAGTACATTAATCCTGAATTCTTTTGAGTGTCCGGAAGAAAACCAGAGTGTCCTCCAACCTGTGAATCATGAAATTCGTAGACAATTTGTGGAATTAAACAGGATTGTTTGGATATAACCATCCGCTCCTTGTAGAAGAGCCTTCCACCGTGCAAGGTGAAATTCTGGTGAGATTAAGGGTCTAACAGCAGGTCCTGCATTATTGCTCGCAGTTTAGGATCATTTTGCAGCTCATCTTCAACAGTTACTAGGCTAGGAAATTCCACTTTGGTAAAAGCAGAAAACTGCATTTGTCTAGAAAGGGAGTCTGCAACTTTGTTCTCCTTCCCAGGTTGATATTGCACTTCGAAGTCAAAATCCTAGGAGCTTGGATGTCCATTTTTGTTGCTCTTCCCCAAAATCCTTTGATCCGTTAGAAACTTCAAACTTTTCTGGTCAGTCTTTACAATAAAATGCCTGTCCATTAAAGTAGTGTCTCCATTTCTGGACAGCAAGTACAAATTGCCATAAGTTCCTTCTCATAGACAGATTTTGTTAACGATCTAGGTGAGAAACTCTGGCTAATATAGGCAAGTGGCCGATTGTCTTTGCATGAGCACTGCTCCAATTCCCTTCCCCGAAGCATTTGTGGTGACAGTGAATGTCTTGTTAAAATCAGGCAATGCCAAGACTGGGACTGTTATCATAGCCTGCTTTAGAGCGTTCAAAAGCCTTTTGTGGTTCAGTCCCCCATGTGAAACTATCTTTCTTCAGCAAGTTGGTTAGGGGTTGTGCTATTTTACCATAATCTTTAACAAACCGTCGGTAATATCCTGTCAGACCCAAAAATCCACGAAGGCTCTTCACATCCTTTGGAGTTGGCCAGTCTGCCATGGTTGAAAGCTTTTTGGGGTCTGCTCTTGGACGCCTTCTGCAGATATCAAATGGCCAAGATACTCTACTTGCCTTTGCCCAAAAGCAACATTTCTTCTTATTTGCATAAAGCTGTTCCTGCTGGAGTACTTGAAATACCGACTTCAAGTGTGACAAATGCGTGTTCTGATCTTTGCTAAAGATGAGAATATCATCAAAGAATACAAGTACAAATTTCCTGAGAAAAGGTTTCAGCACTTCGTTCATTAGTGCTTGAAACGATGATGGCGCATTTGTTAGCCCAAAAGGCATGACTAAATACTCATAATGACCCTTCATGCGTCCTAAAGGCAGTTTTAGGTATATCTTCTTCCCTCATTCTAATTTGGTGATAGCCAAACTTGAGATTCAGTTTAGAAAAGATCAAAGATCCCCCAACTCATCCAATAGCTCATCAATTGCAGGTTATAGGAAATTTGTTGGAACTGTCATTTTGTTCAGAGCTCTATAATCCACACATACCCTCCACCCTCCATCCTTCTTCTTAACCAGAATAACTGGACTTGAATAAGGACTGATGCTATGCTAAGTTATACCAGAGTCCAGCATCTCATTCACAATCTTTTCAATCTTAGTTTTATGAGAATGAGGGTACCTGTAAGGCCGTATGTTTGGTATGTTGCTACCTTCCTTAAGAGTGATTGCATGATCCTGTTGTCTTGGTGGAGGTAAGCCACTGGGAATCTGAAAAAACTCCTTCATACTCCTGCAGAATCTCCTCTAATTCTGGCCATCCTTCACTGCGACTACTGGTAGGAAAGGATGTCTCTGCAGATTCTATATAATACCCACAACCTCCTCCTTGCAACGTCTTCCTTATTGACTTCTATGAAGCAAATGATCAAGAGAGGGAAGGTTCCCCTTTAAGCCGAATTTCCTTACCCCCATTGTTAATTTTCAAGGTGAGTTCCTTGAAATTTGCCTTTGTCTCCCCCAAACTACACAGCCAATCCAAACCTAACACCACATCAGCGCCTCCTCCTAGTTCAAACAGAAAGAGGTCTTGTCTTGATTTCCATCCCTTGCAGAATCATGGTGACTCCTCTGCATACTCCTGAACACGTTGATCCTGTACCCATTCCCAACCTCCACCTGATATTTGGGGGTGTCGGTTACTGTTAACCGTAGATCCTTTGCTACTTCAGTTCCAATGAATTGTGTGAAGCTTCACAATCGATCAAAACTACCACATTTCGTTCCCCCACCTTTCCCCAAAGCTTCATCGTTTGTGAGGATGTGAGTCCCATCAAACGTTGGATGGACAGATGAACTGCTGGAATTTCCCCCTCCTCCACACTCTCTTCGTTGTGTTCCCCATTGCCTTCAAGATCAACTTCAATTTCATCTTCCTCATCAACCACCATGATTTGCAGACTGCGCACCTTACACTTATGGCCAGGGTGCCACTTATCATCACAATTAAAACAGAGTCCCCTACGTGATTTGTCTTGTAACTCCGCCTGAGTTAACTTCCTTGTTCCTCCCTTGCGCGGAATTGCTCCCTTGACTTTTTTGTTGTAGGTGTTGTAGAAGTGACATTAGAATTCAAGTTCGGGGTGGATTTAGGTTGTGAGAAACCTCGAGACCCCTCATTATTTTTAGTCTCCTTCATATCAGTTTTTCCCGCGTGCTTTGAGTATGTTCCACGTGAATTGTAATAACCTGACCCGTGGTTTTCACTTTGGCCCCCACTCATCGTCCCACCTATGCGGTCAGGCCCCACTCCTTTTCTTCCTCCCATCCATAGCGTGCTGTTCTTCCGTTCAATCTTCCTAGACATGTTCATCATGTCAGCCAGCGTTAGATGCTGATACATCAGTAGCTCGTATCGGATGTCCTCATGCAGGCCATTAAGCCAGATTCCTCTCAGCATTTCATCGTCCTCATAACGAAGTGTACCAACAACGTTCTCAAATTCTCTCGTCGGTAAATAGCCACTGAATCTGTCTGCTTCAGACTGAGTAATTCATCATATGGGTTGTCCTCCAGCTCTGGCTGGAATCGCTGAATCACCTCTCTCCGGAATTTCGCCCAAGTTGCTTGTGGGTTTGTGCCACTCCCACCATTGGAACCAGCTGAGTGCCTCACCCTCCAGCACCAGCATGACTGTCTGAACTTTTTCGGCATTGGCAATGCCGTTCACCCTGAAGTAACGCTCGACACGGTTGAGCCACCCATGAGTGTTTTCGCCTGAAAACAGGGGCAGTTCTAATCTGGGTCCATGGACTTCATTGCGCTGCGTCCGTCCTTCATAGCCTTCATTAGATTTGTCGGAGATTGAGCTCCTGGGTTGCGTCGTTCTGTGTTTTGTAGCAGCTTGGTAATCTCGGCGTTGCTCCTCACTAATTTGGCCATTGTCTCTTCTGTCCGACGGGACCTTTCTTCCGCTACTCGGAGCCTCTCCTCCATAGCATCAAATCAGGCTTCCATGCTTCTGGTAGTAACCATACAGGGCTCCCGGATCGGGAGCTCTGATACCAGTTGATAGTTTTCAAACAGAGTAAGAAACGGAAATTTGAATTGGAATGAAAGATTGTATTGATTCAAGCTGATATCAGGATGATACAGCTGCTAATTACACACAGAAAATAGACAAAGAACCGGAAAATGGAAATAGAACAGAAACGAAAATAATCCAGGCCTTTCGAAGGGCTGGTCTCTCCCAAGGTGACTCCTATCCGAATGCTTGATTTCCTCTCCTTCCCTCCTCCTATTTAACCACTCATCTCCCTGCACCATCTGCTCCCCACTACCTCTAACAGATTAGGTAACCACCTGCCAGCTTAGCGTGCATAACCGAATAGCCTCTTCAACTCTACAGCATGGGAGGGCTTGGCATTCCTAACAGAATTGCCAGCTCAGCATGCATAACAGAATAATCTATACTGCATGGTGAGGTGGTTTTTCTGTGCCTCTTCCTATAATATACTCGTGAGATTGGGGGTCTATTAGATTATCTCATTTTTTTTAGAATTATGATTCATTTACAATAAAATAATAGAAATAAATAAAAATAATGTTGAAGCATTTTTGTTTAAAAATAGTAATTTGTATGCTTTATTCTCAAGTTAGGATTAAATTTTTAGACAATTATCTCAAATATAATTTATCTTTTCATACGAAATAATCTAAGGTCATATGAGCCGTGACGGCTTGATGACTTGAGACTTGAGACTTGAGACTTGAGAGTGATGATTCTGGCCTTGCGCTGAGTTTTATTTCTAAATTTAACAATTGATCTAAATCAGCTAACTTGTGACAGCTTGTTGACTTGGAAAGTATATTTGATCGGAGCCATGTTAACAAACCATTTTTTTTATCAATTCTTTAATTAATCAACTAACAAATCACTTTCATTTTTATCAACCGTTAATTTTTTTTAAAATCTATTAACCCACAATTATTTTCTAGACGTATTACAGGGCTTTGATTCCTCAATTGGGGATATGTAGGCACTTCGGGCAAGTTAACCTTGTACATATTTTCATTTATTTCATTATTTGATATTTTGTAAATATTTTAATTTAATCTAATTCATTGCTTGCTACCTTGTAAATATTTTTAATTTAATTCATTGTTTGTTATTTTGTGAATACTTTAATCGTTGCTCATTTTTTTTTGTAAATATTTTAACTTAATTCATTATTAGTCTTTTAATCTTTATTTGATTTTGTGGGGTAAAATAAATATTTTGAGATTTTTAATTTGCACAACTACCTTTAAGGTAATCGTCTCAGAATGGATGTATTAGATGTGCAGTGGGATTAAGTTTTACCATTCCCTGTGCATAAATCGACTCTCGAACCTAACTCTATTTTGCAGACTGGTTTTAATTGTTTAAAAAAGGTTTTGCCAATAATTTTCCCTACCCAAATAAAAATTGGTGATGATTCCATAAAATTATTTTTTATAAAATTTTAATTGCTTCTCTCGTCATAGCACCCTTTGGGTACGTTGTGACAGCTGTCAATTGGAGCTTACGGCAACCGTTTGGAGGGAGATATTTTTTAGCCAGTTGTCTTGGTCAACAGGCCCAAGCCCATCCATTCATATAGATACTGGCTTGTGGGGGAAAGCAGAAAAAAAAAAAAAAGGAAAAGAAAGAGACAAGTAGAAATAAAGAGGATAGTATTGAATGAATATTTGGTAGAGGAATGAGAATTGATTTCATTTAACTTCACTGAGATATATATCCAAGTAGAGTTCTGCTAACCAAATACAACTAACTCAACTAACTTAACCAACTACGCATTATTCTATATGTAATACTCCTCCTCAAGATGGGAAGTAGATGTCCAGAATTCCCATCTTGGATATCAAGTTCCTAAACTGAGGTAATGCCAAAGGTTTAGTTAGTAGATCTACTAGCTGGTGTTTGGAACTAACATGCACCGGTTTGATCAATCCAACTATTACTCTTTCTCTAACAAAATGATAATCTATTTCTTTGTGTTTAGTCCTTTCATTAAATGAAGGATTCATTGCTATGTGAATTGCCGCCTGGTTACCATAGAAAACCATAGTTGGTCCAATTGTTACCCCAAAATCTGTAAGGAGATTTGAAAGTAAAGTGATCTCAGTAGTAACCATAGCCAATGATCTGTATTTTGCTTCTACTGAACACCTGGACACCGTGTTTTCTTTTCTTTGATTTACAGGAAACCAAAGAATCCCCAATGAACACACAATAGCTAGCAATTGATTTTCTGGTTTCAGTACAATTCCCCCAATCAGCATCAGCATATGCTTGAATCCGCAAGGATAAATTTGAAGAAAAGAGTAAGCCTTGACCAGGGGTGCACTTCAAGAATATGAGTAAGTGATGAACAACATGTAGATGAGGTGTCCTAGGTTGAGACAGATATTGACTAAGTTTGTTGAATGCGTAGGTAATATCAGGCCTTGAGATAGTCAAGCAAAGTAGTCTCACTATCAGTCTGTGATACATGGATGTATCCTCCAATGGATCTCCTTCATCTGCATTCAGCTTTATGTTAGGATCCATAGGAAGCATTGTAGGCTTACTTCCTAAGAAACCTGTGTCTTCAAGTAAAGACAGTGTGTAATTTATTTGAGATAAGAATATCCCATTCTTGGATTGAGCAATTTCCAAGTCAAGGAAATATTTGAGCTTTCCTGGTCTCTGAGTTTGAATGTGGCCTGTAAATACATTTTTACATTGCTTTATTTGAGCTGGTAATTTGTCATTAAGATGAACCAATAATGCTACAAATTCTACTCCATGTCCTTTTGTGAAGAGTGAATAGTGACTTTTAGATTGTTCAAAACCATGTGCTAATAATGCTGTTGAGAACTTTGAGAACCACTTTCTGGAAGCCTATCTCAATCCATAGATGGACTTATTTAACTAACAGACTGTATTCTCCCCCTGTTTTGAATAACCAAGAGGAAGGTCCATGTAAACTTTGTCAAACAAATCGTCATTGAGGAAGGCATTATTGATGTCAAGCTGTAATAAATTCCAACCTTTAATGGCTGCAAGTGACAATAACACTCTCACTATTGTAAGTCTGGCTACTGGTGAATAGGTGTCTACAATCAATTCCAACTTGCTAAGTGTAGCCTCTAGCTACTAACCAAGCCTTGTATTTATCAATGCTCCCATCAAGCTTATGTTTAATTTTGTATATCCACCTACAGCCAATAGTATGTTTTCCTGGCGGTAATGGAACTAATGTCCATGTGTTTTTGCTTCCATGGCCTTCAACTCGTCATTCATGGCAACTTGCCACTCAGGGTATTTAGCCGCTTGGTGATCAAATTGTGGTTCAAATGTGGAAGATACCTGCATTATGAAGTTTCTGTATTGGGGTGATAATCTGTCATATGATAAATGTTTTGATATAGGATATGTACATGTTGTGGCTGAAGTTTGATTGCATCTGTAATATAATCTTGTAGATAAGAAGGGGGTCTGGTGGATTTTCTAGTGGAGACAGATTGAGTATGTGTTGGTTGTTGTGTGACAGGTTGAAATGTTGTTGTGTAGGGCTGGTAGTGTTTGGGTTATATGATGGGACAATATCTAGTATAGATACAGGTATGACAATGTTAGGAAATGGATTTACAGGGTTAGTTGACTGTTCTATAGAGTGAGAAGGAAAGGAATCTTCATGAAAGACCACATCTCTTGAAATGAAACAAGTTCTAGTTTGAAGGTTATATAATTTGTAACCTTTATATCCTCTGGGATATCCAGTGAACACAGCAGGTGTTGCTCGAGGTGAAAACTTATTTCTTTGAGAAAGCAGCATTGATGCAAAGCACAGGCATCCAAACACTCTAAGGGACATATAATTAGGTTATTTATTGTATCAGAGATCACAAGGTGTTTGGTCTTTTAACAATGGTGAAGGGGTTTTGTTTATGAGAAAAGTGGTTGTGGAGATGCAATCACTCCAAAATGCTTGAGGTACTTTGGACTAGAAGTATAATGACTTGGCCACATTCAATAAATGTTTATGCTTCCTTTCTACCAATGAGTTTTGCTCAGGTCTTTCAACACAAGAAAATTGTTGAAGGGTAACCTTTTGTGCAAGAAATTAGGTCAGGGCAAGCTCTCTTGCATTGTCAGACCTTAAACACTTAATGACTACATGAACCTTAAACACTTAATGACTACATGAAACTGTGTCTCAACTAGAGTGAAAAACTCTATTAATAATTTGCTTTCTTCTGATTTATGCTGCTAAAGGTAAGTCCATGTGAATCTAGTATAGTCATCAACTACTGTAAGAAAGTATCTATGTCCAGCATATGTGGGTTCATGATATGGACCCCATATGTCACAGTGTGCTAAATCAAAAGGAGCATTAGAGAGATTGTTTAGAGAGACAAACGAAAGCCTTCTTTGTTTGGCTAAGGGACAAACAAGACAAGAATCGAAAACAGATTTTGAATTGAAATGAAGTTGAATTTTATTGTTGAGAATGTTTAATCTCCTATGAGACAAGTGACCTAATCTTGAGTGCCAAAATGTTGGCAGGTACATTATTGGAAACTAAATGATTACAACTAGGAACATGTACGGCTTCAATGATGGGGGATGAGCGTTTAAGATATAAAGTCTTTCAAGTAAATCACCCTTGCCAATCATCTTCAAGAGGCTGCTGTCCCATATGATAAAGGAAGTAGGATTGAAAACAAGAGAAATATTTGTATTTTGCAATAATGCACTTAAAGAAATGAAATTAACTTTGAAGCTTGGAATATATAAAACATTTTGCAATAGTACTGAATCTGAAATTTTTACAGTGCCTATAGATTCAACAAGGATTCAAGACATGTTTGGGAGAATGACATAAGAATCTTACTGGTCTGTGACTCACAAAATTGGACAAGCTGAAGGCGATGATCTAGAATCCAATAATGCAGATTGTTCAAGAGTTCAGTTTTATGAGCAGATAGGATTATACTTGCTAGGACAGAGGAGGACGACTCATTGAGCTCCATTTTTGGTTTACCATCAAGTGATAACTGGGATGATAACATGGACAATAGTTGTTGATACTGAGTTGATGTTATTTGAACATTAGATTCAGTAGAAGGATTGCTCTCTAACACTTGACGGATTGCAGCATTAGTATTGGATTGTTTGGACCGAGGCTTGTATCTAGGAGGATAGCCATGAATCTTGAAGCATTTGTCAACCGTGTGACTTGCAACTCCACAATGAGAGCAGATTAGTCTATCTTTCTTGACTGGCCTTGACTTGGCATTGTCAAGATTTATCTTCGAGCTATCAGACTTAACAGCAAAAGCCAATTGTGAATTTGGTGTTGAGGAATTTTCAAAACCAATCTACTTTTGCTTCTCTTCTTGTACCACAAGAGAGACTCTATTGATAGGTGGAATTGGATCCATGAGCAGCAATTGCCCACGAACTTGAGCATGTCAATCATTGAGCCCCATGAGAAAAGACATCACATATTCTGATTGTGCATGATCAAGAAAAGGTTTAACACCACCACAGGTACACGAGCAAATTGGCTTGTAATTATTCAGTTCTTCCCAAATTGCTTTCAAATTGGTGAAGTATTGATTGACGATGGTTGCCTTGCTTGAGGCTCTTCAACTCCTTTTTCAATTGGAAAACTCTTAGACCATTCTTTTTGTTGGAACCTTTCTTGTAAGTCACACCAAATCTCTGATGCAAATTTAGAGTAAATGATGCTAGCAATTATATCTTCTGAAATAGAATTCAGAATCCATGAGATCACAATATTATTATTGCGTTCCCAAGCAAGAAGAAGTTGCGAATTTGAACTTTCTGGTTTCATAATCAATCCATCAGCAAAGTCAAAATTATTTTTGACAGACAGAGCCAACTTCATTGATTGGCTTCAAGGGTTGTGATCGACACCTGTTAAGGCTTGAGAGACCGAGATCAATCCTCGACTATCAGAGTGATGTAGGAAGAACAGGCTCAAAGCATCATCCATGGTGGAAGAAGTTTCCAGAACTGAACTTGTGAGAAGAAGATCACAAGAATGCAGCAACAGTAGCTAAACCGCTGATACCATATTGAATGAATATTTGGGAGAGGAATGAGAATTGATTTCATTTAATTTAACAGAGGTATATATACAAGTAGAGTTATGCTAACCGTAACTACTCAACTAACTTAACTAACTAGGCATTATCCTATATGTAATAGATAGAGGGAGAGAGGATGAAAGGCAGAGGAGTTATCTTCAGAGGAAGAAAGGACAACAAATCTCAGGGAAGAAGAGAGGCAATTTCTGGTGTTTAACACAAAGGAGGTCAAACAGAGATTGAGAATTTTAGAACAGGAGGAAGCTAGAGAAAAAGAAAGCCATAGATCTGAAGGAAAGAAAGAAGAAAATGGAAGCTAAAAGATCACCTTGAAGGACCACAGAAATAGCCAAGCAGGAGGTTTCTCTAGTACCCATCCTTTTTTTTAGAAGGATACTGATACCCTTTCTATGTGTCATAATCTAAATTATCTAATAGATTTATTTATAATTATGTTTTAATCATAATCAATTTACTTGTTTATTCTGCAAATTATATATATTTATTGATATATTTTACCAATAACATTATGCCACATCAGTAAAGGTGTAAGCTCCAAAGCAATGAAACTAAGTTTTGATGATTGACAAACACTCTTGATTATTAAAGTTATTGCTCTTGCGGTTATTCTGAGTGTATTGTAGAATTTCTAATCAGAAATATGCAAGCTGATTGTTCTGATGGAAAAAACATGGCTAAAATGATTAAATATATTCATCTCTTAGCACTATTTAAGTGATGCTTTAGATGCCTATTCAAAATTCAAACATTCATTATTGAGGAATTTAGAAGCTGCAATCAACTCAGACATTCATTATAGGACAAGTTTAATGGCCTCAACTACTTATGAGTTGCGACAGTTTAGACACATTTATTGTGGTTAACAGCTAGTTTTTCAAATCTCAATATAAAAGCTGGTGTAAAAGGCAGAAGTGACTTTTGAGCAACATTTTGTTGATTTACACGACCATTCTGAAGTCTTTTGCATCATTTTGATCATCTTGTTTGTCTGTCTTTATTGTTCTATTCAGTCTTATTTAGATATAGTCTGTTTGTAGAGAATATTCAGCTCTATATACTTATTGTTTATCCACTTTGAGTGATTTGAGAGCAACCCAAACACAAACCTCTACTTTTCTTGAATCCTTGACCTAGTAGTGGTCGTTGAGTGAAAGTGTGTAAGAGCTTGAAGAGGCTCGGTGAGAAAAGACTACTTGTAATCTAGTTTAGAGAGGCTAGGATGAAAGAAAAACTACTCAGTGATATAAAAATTTCAGCTGGTGTGCTGGGGACTGGACGTAGGCACGTGGATTTAGCCAAAATAGTATAAATCTCATGTGTTCATTCTCTCTTACCCTTCTTTTTACCATTCTGCACTGTTACATTGATTTATACTGTTAAGTCACTTATCTTTGATCCTAGTAAAGTGTTTAAGTTGTCAAAGTATCTTTCTAAGTATTTGTTTAGTAAGTTTTTTTCAATTTAGGTAAGAGTAGTAATTGGTGGCCTGTGTTCTTAACCTTTTAATAATCATTTTGATCGTCATTCTAAGTATACCAATTTGTCTGAATGTTCAAGTTATACTTAAGAAAGTTGTTTTCAAAGTTTTGGGAAAAGAAAATTTTTAAGCACAATTTAACCCCCTTCTTGTACCGAGATCACCTTCAAAAAGGTACCGGTGCTCATTTAATAAAAAGGATACAAAAGAAATCTCTCTATTTTATAGATATAGCTCATTTTTTCACATAAGAAAACAATGATAAAAAATCAAACTTAAGAAAAAAAATATAGATATAGCTAAAGTAAATTACTCAGATAGCTCTTTTCCTTAAGTCCATATATATAATAATGTTTTTAGGATCAAAGATTTACTGAAAAAGAGTGTGATAATAAGAATACAAAGAAACTGAATAATTTATGAGAAATTTATTTGCATGAAGTTATGATAATACCACTTTTATTAAAAATGACTAGTGTGATTCGATGCAAGCAAAGAGGTGTGACCTTAGTGTGACTGGTTATGTTAAAACGATGGATAATAATTATTTATTTTTTATATGGTTTTCATGTAATTTTTAAATTATTATTCTATGTATATTTCTTTTTAAATATACAAACAAATATAAAAATGACAATAAATAAATGTATGACTAGGAATAAAGAAGAAAGGTCTTGTAAAAACATCAAATAAAAAATAGTTAATTAAGAGTGATAATAGATATTTAGAAGTGGTAATGGACACTCCCTCTATTATATGATCTTTTATATTATCGCGTATGGGTACTATTCCGGTGAGAGTACAAATAAAGGTGAAAAATTCATGGGTGAATCTTGTATATTTATTTCCATACCAAACATAAATGGGTGAATGAATTGAATTAATCATGTATTATATAATATTGATCCGTTCAACGGTTTATGCTGATCTGATATTTGATTTAATAGGCGGGTTGAACTGGTAAATAACTGGTTCATCATTTTCCCGACGGAGCTGAACGAATCAAGTTTCAGTGATTTTGGGTCACTTGCTGCTGCAACGACAGAAAGAGGATAACTACACCGACAGGAGTGAAAGAGAAGGCTTCATCCATCATATTCTTTTCCTCTGGTTGATTCAGCTGTTGGTTTAGTTCATCTCAGCCACCACTCAACTACACTCCTTGTGGCTTTTGGTTCCTTCTTATCAAGTAAGCTCTTCTTCAAAATGCTGTTTCGTTGTATCTACTGCCTTCAACAGCTCAACGAAACTTGCCCATCACGAATTTTTTGGGGAACAGTGGAGGGGAATGTAATATAACCCAACCGCAAGATGTTTAGGTATTTTGCTGTTAGGATATGTTTGGATTAGGGGAGAATGGAGGAGAATGGAGGGAAACAAAATGTTTAATTTAAAATTTGAAGTTTAAAATGTTTAAATAAACCTTTCCTTCCTTCCCTTTCTCTCTATTTCCCTCAATCTAAACATAACCTTAGTATTACTATATTTCTATTAGTGGGGAGAGGGAACATAATCCATGTGGAAGTTAGAATATTAACAAGGATGGTGCAAATTTTTCTTTTGGATAATTGTTAAATTTTGCTTTTTATATTTGAAAGTTACTCCTTGTATTTCTTTTCGTCCTTTTATTTTAAGCACTAATGATTCTAATGCTGGACTTCTACACTCTTTGGGTCCAATTGTATGGATTGATCTTTTGTTCTAAACCTCCTGTTGATTTTCCTTTCTATCTTCAGTTGTTGATGGAGCCCAGAAGTGAGGAGTCAAAGTCAGTGAGAGAAATAAGGGGCTCAGACTCTTCTTCAAAGAAAGCAAAGGATCTCAACATTGAGGGGTACCCAGTTGGGGGTTTGTCCATTGGAGGCCATGAAACGTGCATTATTTTTCCCACACTTAAAGTAGCATTTGATATAGGTCGCTGCCCACCTCGTGCTATTTCCCAAGACTTTCTTTTTATCTCCCATGCTCACATGGATCACATTGTTAGTCTCTTTCTTTCACACAAATGCACGCATAAGATTCAGTTGGAATTGGGATTCACATCTATTATATTGTAATATTATTTAATCAGTCAATGAATTATTTCCTGTTTCTGCTTTAAATTAGTATAAATTTTACATATGGGACATTATCTAATGAATTTATGGCTGAATAAATTAGTTGTTGAACTGTCATTTCATGAAATACATTTTCTCCTGGCAGGGAGGACTGCCAATGTATGTTGCAACACGTGGTTTATACCGTATGAAGCCCCCAACAATTATTGTACCAATTTCAATAAAAGAGGATGTAGAGAAACTCTTTGAATTGCACAGGAAAATGGACCAATCAGAGCTTAAGCACAACCTGATTGGCTTGGATGTAGGTAATGGTCGTTTTCAATCAAAATTCTGCATTTAAATTTCTAATTTTTACCGCTCATATACAGTTGTTGCTAATGCACGGCTTATATTTGCAGGAGAAGAGTTTTATTTGAGAAAGGATCTTAAAGTAAAAGCTTTTCGGACTTACCATGTAATACCCAGCCAGGTAGCTATCCATAAATTATATGTTTTTTTTGAGTCTTATGCCAGATTCAATTTTAACACAATAGACTAGGGCCCTATTTGAAAATGCTGTGGCTTAAGGTTCTGGTGGTTTTTGAGAGTATGAGTCACAAAATTGAGTTATGTTAACTGTTTTGGTGATGCTACTTCCATTACTTTTTAAAAGCCACAGGTGCTTTTGAGAAGCACTTTAGGGGATGGTTTATAAGTTTCTTTGGCTGTCAAAAATATAAAACACCTTTATCCTTTCCAAGCTTAAACCTTATTTATTATAGTTTATAATATCTGTTTTTTTTTTTTTGTAATTTTAGATATGTAAAGCAGTTTTACAATGATATTTAACAGACATCCTTTTAATTGATGTGAAATTCACTGCACCATTTATTCCATTTTCTGCAAAAAAATTTTGAACAACCTTCAACATTAGGTTTATCATGACACCTACAGCACAGCAGCTGTTGAAAAACTGCAGCATTCCCATGTGGAGCCTAATTATTATGCTTGCTTTTGGCAGGGTTATATACTTTACTCTGTCAGACAGAAACTTAAACGGGAGTATATCAGCCTTTCTGGAAGCGAAATTAAGAATTTGAAGTTATCTGGTGTGGAGGTCTGTCTTAACTATTGTACTAATCAACAATTTGACAAATTTACATCTGGGCAGTTTTAACTATCTTCTGTTAGTGTCAACCTATTTTGGCTCCTATTGATTTCTAGTTTTCCATTTCTTTTGTTAGTTTGTATTTGATCACAAGAAATAATGAACTTGCAGCAGGATATAGATTGGTGACTATAGCCATGAAGGAGGATTAAAACTTGTAGGCAACAGCTGAACATAATGGTTATGTGATTTATGTTCATTGGGTAACTACATTATGTTTCTATGATAGTAATTGTCTTAATCTCCCTTTCTTAAACAACAGATTCCTCTGCACTATATAATTTGAAAAACTTGAACACATTTAACATTAGTCGCATCCTAGCAGTACACAGGCAAATAAAGGTTTTTTGGTTGAGTATTTCTGCTTTTGATTATTCTTTAATGTAATGCTAATTGCTAAATCATTGATTCAAATTGAGCTTTCTGTAAACTTGTAATTATTTTGTTAATTATTGTGCTTATGAAATTTGTTTGTAATGACTGTACCATTTATATGGAATTTTGGTGTAAAGTTCGATCTATTTTGGGATAGAAATTCTAGTGGTCCATCTTCTATATCTTTTGGTTTCACTTCACATGCTCAACCACGCTGAGATGTGGGCAGATAACATACACTTTGACAGAACCAGAGATTGCTTTCACAGGAGACACCATGTCAGATTTCATAGTTGATGAAAATAACATTGATGTCTTGCGGGCTAGAGTGCTTGTTATGGAGGTGCACTACTTCAACAATACTTCGTATTTTAAATTTTGCTGCATATCTTAATTGTTGATTCAAGTTGCTTATTTTATTTTATCTTCTTGTTATTGGATCTCTTCCCTGATTCAAAATCCACACATTTTGCACATCTTAGTACAATGAATTGACAAACTGAACTTCAACTACTGAAGGTATAATGGTATATATATATATATATAGTGGCATAGTTTGTTAGCATATGGCGTTTGTTAGCATATGGCCATATGCGGTTCATTACAGGCATTAGATTTCAGGTTATCTTTCAAGGATTCTTTGACATATCTTAATTTTATATTTATTTTTCACCAAATTGGTTTGCCTATCATTTAAATTGTAAAATCAGGTGATGGGTGAACGGAATATGAAACTAGTAAATTACATATTTTACATGGCTTGCATTTGGACACAAACTTATGGGACTCAGTATTTTTTTTTTTTAAATTATTATTGAATTGAGAGGTTGAAAAATTAGGTTGAACGTGTTTAGGTATGGGATGGACTTTACTCTTCTTGGACAGAGCTTAAAATTATAATAATCCTGTTTAAGAATTATTAAATGTTATTCTCAGTAAAATGCACTGCTATTGAGATAAACTGTATATATTTTTAAAAGATCAGTGCAAAAATCAATACAATGATTAGCATTGGATAATTAATACATATTGTTAAATATTTAAAATTATTATATTTGATAAACCAATGCAGAAGTGAATGCATTTATTGTATAGAAAAAGCTTTTAGTTGTTTCTTAATAGGAAGCATAATACATTTTTTCAGAGCAGACTAGAGTTTTAAGTTACTTATGTAATGATTTTGGACTGACTTTTGATCTACTTTTTTATTTTTTTTTCATACAATCTGGAGATGGACTACGAGATTATTTATAGTTAAGAATGACCAATTAATTCATTGACTTGCCAATATGTAAAACCATGACTAATTACTGTAGATTGTTTGCTTGCCTAATGTTAATCTTCAAGGGTTTTGGAGAAAATACAGGAAGATACTTTTGAACCTATGAATAATTGGGTAGCTACCTTAATAGCTTTTCTAGTCTATATGTACATCATTCCTTACCCCAACAAAAGAAAATGCATCCTTGAGTTTTTGTAGAAATTATGGGTTTAAGTAGGAAAGGAGGGAAAGAGAGAAATGATACTATGAATAATGTGAGGTTATGTTAATGTTTGATGATACAATAAACTAACCTAATACTTTTATTTATACTAAAGATTAGGTCAAGTACTAGTACTACTGCAACAAGCCCAAGCTCGCTAATACAATCAAACTAATAACCCTAATATATTCTAACACTTCCTTTCAAGAAAAAGCTTACTAAGCTTTAAGTTTGTTACCAGAGGCAAACCCAGAAGCATAAATAAAGACCGCTAGGATCTAAAACAACTCAGCCCATCTCAACCAAAGAACTTAGGCAACTAGTACTGCCCTGAATAACAAAACCTTTGCAACGTCCTTGCAAATAGTTCCTAGAAGTCTTTTACCTTTCTCTGCAGTGAATACTTCGACCTTCTTCCAGTATCTCCTCGGGACACATCCCAAGCAAATGACACAGCCTCTGAAAACTATCTTCGACCTTTCTCCTCAGTGACCCCCTCAACCTCCAAACTGGTCTTCACAACATTAGGCTGGTCTCATACCACCCAGTAATACAAACAATGCCCTTTACTAGTGCCCAAAGTCTTCAATCCACAACTCCATTAACAGCATAATAGAGACTACTAAACCAGAACTTAGAATAACAACTCCAAATCAACTCACTAGGTTGGAACAATGGCAATATATGACTCTTTGGGTCGCAACCAGTAATGCAAATCACTGCAACCACTCAACTCTTGTGAAGCCATCTCAAAAAAATCACAGCTGGGAAATAAAGTTGAGCAACTAGCCTTCACTCCCCTGAGCAACTTGCTCTATGGGTTAAAACAGGCCACAAACAAGCTGAAATGTAGCAGAAGTACTCTGTTAGGCCTCATACATTATTAAGGGTACTAAGGCAGCAAGGATGATGTGAGTAAGGGTCAAGATGGGAATTTAAGTTGTAACCAACCTTGCACATGTGGCAGGTGGGTAGGAAAGGCAAGGCAGGGAAGCAGGGTATAAGGGAAGGCAAGGAAGGAGAGAAGACAAGCAAGGATTGAGGGTGGGATTGGATGGGAGGCTACAGGTCTCTTGAATAACCTGTGTTATTCTTTTCTTCTTCTTCTTCTTTTCTGTTTTTTGTGTGTTTCCATTAACTTTCTGTTTGCTGAGAGTGAGAGAGAGTCTGCGTTTGTGAATCTGTTTATGTAATTGGGAATTCTTCCCACTTATTTTCTATAATCAAATACTGGGGGTCCTATCATACCCACAAGCAGTATGGCAGAATAATTAAGCAGCAATAGAATAAACATAATGACACCACTATCCTGAAATCACACAAGAACCGCCTACAGTCAGAGGCACAGCCTCCAAACAACCAAACTCAATCTGTCATAGCGTCCAAAACCTGCAATGCATGCTAACAAATAGCTATCACCAAGAAGATAAGGAGAAACTTGGCACAAATGAAAGGAAAATCAGTGCTGAGATGCTGGACCGCCCCAATGCAGAGAGTATGCTCGTTGAATAACCTCAAAAATGTACAGAAAATGCCCCTAGAACTTGCTGGAATCACCTTTGGTCAAGACAGAATAGAAAAACAGGAAGAGAAACAGAGTCTGAAGCAAGAAAAGGAAGAAAAATTGAATCTAAAAATTCTCCTGCAACTTCCCATGTATGGTTGGTTCATCCTGCCACTAGAAGTGGGCTAGTGGTGAGGGGTTTGGGTAGTTAGCAGGGGGTCATAGGTATGCCATTATCGTACAAATCCCTTCCACATGCCTCCCATCTTTGACGGCTTTCCTGCTGCCTCCCATCTTTGACGGCTTTCCTGCCACTTGGAGGCACATCAACCACCCTCTCCGCCAGCGACCAAAACAAATGCCTTGCCTTGAAGTTTCCAAGCCAGTCGCCAGCTTCAGCTGCTGATTTCAGCCTCTGCTCCACCATAGTTGACCCTGTGTGGCCATGTATCCACCGCAAGTTATCCTCTGTCTGAATCTGCTGCTGTTTGGTTATCTGTTCACTGCGTTTTGTTGCTGTTTGGCATGGATTGGGTTTTCCTGGTCTTATTCCTGAATGGATTGGTGTTTTTGGCTCTCATTGGCTAGGTCTGGCTTGATATTTGGTGTTTGGCTCCTTCTACCTGTGGGAACCTCCCTGTTTGGTTGAGATATCACTGTTTGCTTCTGTTTTGCTGGGTTTGCCTGTATTTTGTCTGCTGTTTGGCTATGTTAGGTCTGCTTGTTTCTTGTTTCTGCTCATTTTGTGGTATTTTGGCTACTGTTTGGCTCTACTTGCATTAAGCCATTCAAATTGTTTCAAGCCATCTTTGAGCCAATTTGACCCTTTTCGAGCCTGATTTAGTTTTTTGAGTCTCCTGGTCCTGAATTCAAGTTTGAGGTTATTTTTACGTTTGAAGCTTCCAAATGCTGTTTTTGATTAATTTGGAAAAGTTTGGGTCTCGCTGTGCATGATTGCTGACCAGGAAATTTCCGTTGTGTCTCTTTCCAGCGATGTCTTTTCCTCATTGGCCATGCAACATTCCAACCAGCTCTCCTACCTGTGTGACATTCCCAGCCATCTTGTCGTGTCTTTACAATAGTGCTCATTTTGCTTGTTGCCTCTCTTGCAATGTTTTTCCAGCAATATTTATGTGATTTATGGAGCCCACATTATTTTTTTGTTATTTTCTTTTAGTGTGTTTATTTATAACAAGCTGAAAGCTTAGTAAGGAGTTTTGATGTGTTAGTAGTTTGATTGGGCTGGACTTGTACTAATGGTACTACATTAGTACTTGACCTAGATTATTAGTATAAATTGGTGTTAGTGCTTTGTATCTAAGACACAGATCTCACAGCCAATATCTGTTATTCAGCTTCTCTTTTTCTCCTTTTCCATTTAACCCTAATTTCAACAGTTTTCCTCCACCTCCTTGAACATATTCAATAGGGAACAAATTACTTCAGCGTGTCCTCAAAATCTAGACAAGGCCTTTTTCATATACTTTTCAGAATTGTAGGGTGGATTGGACACTTTCAGTTTCAGTTACTCAATTAATGACTTACGTGACTATTTTGGACTATTTTTTAATCATATTATCTGAAGTCTGTACTAATAGATTCTCTTATGTTAAGACTGATTCATTAAGCTGTTTACTTATCCTATGCTGATGACCACGAGTTAATACTACACGAGTTATGGAGGAGGACATATTATAATCTTAAAATTAATTGAAGGAACCATAAAAAGATATTTTTTAACCTACCAAATATTTGAAGATTTAGATTTTCTGTTGTGTTATGTCAAACACTCATGGGTTGACAGTTTTGTTATACCTCCAGTTCAAAAGCAATGCTCAAGTTTTAATTGCATTATGGAAATGGGTATGGCCAAATTAAAATTTTACACAGGTTTCAGTTCAGTGGTTGGATGATTTGTGTATTATGTGATGTCACTGATTTGGCATACTTTTTCCTTTAACTTTTTTTATTTTCTCATGGACTCATTTTCAAGTTCTTCATTGAAGGGTGCCAAATTAGTATGAGCATGAGCATCTAATTCACAGTTCTAACACCTACAAAACACAAATTGTGAATGGTTGCTTGAACACCTGCTTAGTCAAATTAAAATCAAGCATCCCACTCTGCCTCAGTTAAGACACCTTTAAAAAGTTGTGACCTGGTCACTGAGTGTGCCTCTAGGATTTCAGATATTTTGTCAATTTATCTATTTACTCTTAATTTTTCAATTAGGCTTATTTTGACAATCGTTTTCTCTTTGTTTTCTTTAATTGGGGAAAAAATGAAGTACCTCAAACTTATTCACCATTTGCTATTCTTTCTCCTACATTTATGCATTTACTAGGAAGAAGACATCTAGAAGCAGAAGAAATCTGCATGTGTCCGTTAATAATCTACCTATTGGATTATTAATTTTATATTTGTTTTTCTAATTCTATATTTTTTCTATCTTCCTGCATAGTTCTTGCATTGTGTTCATATTAAATATCTACATCACTGCTTTATAGGCACATTATGCTGTGTCTCTAGATCTTAACATTACAGTGCACTTTGAACCTCATGATTTCTAATCATGTCTTAGATAATTTCTGTTAATTTCTCTTAATTCTTAGAACTAAGTTCCCCCATTTTTTAAGAGGACATCCACTTATATCTATTTTGTTAGTTCTCTATGGGATTGCACCCCCCAATGAACTAATTCTAGTTCCGCCCCTTTTCTGATTTTTGTTGATGATTCGTATTATGGTTTTACCACCAATCTTATTTTATCTCCTTTTTTATCGCCTTTATTTCATACAGTGCACCTTTGTTAACAATTCAATAACTGTGGAGCATGCCAAAGATTACGGACACACTCATCTCTCTGAGGTATGTTACCTGCTGCAATCGATAGCACACAAATTTTCATGTAAATCTCAGTGGTTTTTTCATTCTGTTTTTTTATTTGTGCTGATTGATGTTCTTCAGATAATAAGTTATGCAGAGAGGTTACAGAACAGAGCAATCCTTTTGATTCACTTTTCAGCACGTTACACAGTAGAGGTATGAGTATGACATAATTGTTTTTTTTTGGGTAAATACACATTACCACATTACACTTTTTACTCTAGAAAATGTTACATCTACCCCTCTCATTCCCAAAGCTTTGTTCTTTATGCGGGGATCCTGGTAGGAGGTTGGTATAGCTTCCCATGTTTAATCATAGGAAGTTCCCTACTGTTTAATGTGGAACAAATACTTTCCAGGTTCAAATAAATACAAAATTAAACTTGTGTTTGTGGAGATTGCTTGTTGAGTTGTTATTAGCATGTAGGATACTTAAGTTTCTCCCAGTAATGTTTCTTTTTGGTCAGCATACTAATGCTTCAGGTGGTGCTTATGATATTTAGGAAATTCAACAAGCCATATGGGCATTGCCTCCCCCTTTAGCCGGTCGAACTTTTGCACTGACAGAAGGTTTCTGACAAGAAGTTGGGAGTTTGGCTGAATGCACGAATAACTGATGGGGTTTCCTTCCGTCCCCACTTCCGGCATGTGACCACAGGCAGAGAATGCACCATCATCATTGATGGCAAATGTGGGAGCCGTGTGGAATACAGGGCAAAATCCACTGCTGTATTACCAACATTTTGATAAGGCTGTTGTAATTTAATAAGTTCTTCTTTCTTTATTTGGATGTTTTAAGTTTTTTAAAAAATTTTAAATTAGAAAAATTTTAAAATATTCATAAAAATGAATAAAGGAAAGATTACTTTAAAATATTTATTTCTTTTCCCTTCTTTTATAGAACTTGTGATAGATTTTTTCCTTCTAAATCTTCCATCCAAACATAGCCTTAAATGGCCTAGATTTTGCACGTATGAAACATTGAATGTGCAAGCTCACTTGAGTGTCTAGCATCACCATCGCCTATTGGAAGGGCATCTCACAGGCCTCTGGTGGCTAATTCTTCATTTTCCTCCCTTTTGAACTACTGAAGTTACTCAAGACAAGGATATTACTTTCATTTGTTATATTTATTTGGCAAAAAGGATATTTTTGTCTCTTAATTTATTTTTTGTTTTATTTTTGTCTTCTAACTCTTTTTTATACCAAACTAGTTTTCTAACTCCTAACAATAACTTAACGATGTCATGATGCTGTATTAGTTGAGCTTAGAGCTAGAGAAAGTCACTAAGAAAAGCTCAAAGAGACTAAGGATAGTGGTTGAACATTGATTTCACTCTCACTAAACTCTTGTAACAATAATGTACATAATTTTGTTTTGTTTGTAAATTTGTCCTAGTTTTTGGGGCTGAGTGAATGTGAGACAGAATTTGTTTCTTTGTCTCTCATAGCATATTATAAAAGCATATACAAAAAGGATGACAATGAGCATCCACATAGAGATGATGTGCTAAAGTAAACAACTAAAAATTATATGAGCAAATCTAAGAGGAGCTACAAATTTTATGATAAACCTGGAAATTCCGCACCCGAATAGGTGTTCTCTCAGCTGTTGGAGGCTCAATATGCTCTACAAACAGCTCGGTCCCTCTTTTATTTGGGCAACTTGACAAAATACTATTATTTAGATATTGATAAAATTATAATGATATGCATGACATTGCAGGTACAAACCATGTACTTTGTTCAAAATTGATACATTTGAAGATATCATAGAAAACTTCATATAACAGTGTATAACTCGGTCAAAAGACATACAGAAAAAAAAATATGTTTGTTTATCATAATCTAAATAATTGAAAAAACTACATCAAATACCAAGCATGCCCATGACCTGAAATATTTTATTTTCCTTTAGACAAAAACAGAGCAAGTCAACATTTGTTGATATGGAGAACTTCAAGCTATATCTCACCAGACTGTAGAAATCTCCTTGTCACCAAAACAACCATTCAGAGTACTGTTCAATGCCAAAAAAACAAAAGTGAGAGTTAGATAATAAAATTACAAAATTTAAAGCTTGATAAGTATTCTTGATAAGTCTGTGTAGACACAAAGGAGAGATTACTTACCTTATGACTTGCCACTCATAAGGAGGACCATAATTGCAGCCTCTACTATTTTTGTGCTCAAACTTCAGTGCAACTAGTACACAAAGTTAAGATAATTAAAAATGTCAATGTGTCGTCATCCTATGTCAAGTCATTAATATTTCATTGAATTCTTAAAGAGAGATTGAACTCATGAGTAATACCTCAATCGCATCGGGGACCTGTTCAATCAGAGCCACCACTTACTCTTTTGCCAACATAAACTTGGTCGAAACCATCCTTACCCAATTTCCTTTCGATCTTATATATATAAGCTACCAACTTGCACCTGCACCGATGAGAGAGTAACCACCTCAGATAAGGTATTGCCAGATCTATATTAATCGGATATTATGAACAATAACCACAATGCAGTTTAGAATATATTAAAAATGGACTAATGAGGCAAATATTATTGTAAAAATATGTAAAAGTAAAACGAAAATGACCATAACCATCTAAATGTTTCTAGAACAGCTTAATTAACATAAGTTGAACACATTAATGGAAACAGCATATCCAAGAAGAAATGCATTAAATGATATAACAATTACACCTAGCATATCTGAAAATTAAAGAAGATAGCAGTCATATTTATTGTTACCAAAATTAGCACATTCACATCACTAAAACTAAATTGCAGTAATATTTTGGAAAGGCATTAATTCAGTCCAGAGAAGTAATATGCAATAAGAAGATACCCTCTTAGAGACCGGAGTTGTGCTTGCTTC
Organism: Castanospermum australe; assembly: GCA_019955255.1. NCBI lineage: Eukaryota > Viridiplantae > Streptophyta > Magnoliopsida > Fabales > Fabaceae > Castanospermum > Castanospermum australe. The sequence continues at coordinate 55,187 of NSJW01000026.1, forward strand.
CACTTTAGCTCCCACCACCTTGTTTGCACTTCCACCCTCCATCATGATATGAGATAACTATAGAATTTCTTCTCATATATGTGCTAGATAAATTGGTGGTGTGATGTTGTAGATATATATACACTAAAATTATAGGACTCCCCTGTAGCACATTATCTAATAAACATTTAGATATCGCTTCACGTATTAAATTAAAACTAATAATATAAAAATTTAATAAATTTAATGAATAAATTTAATAGATAAATTATGATTACGTGTCTATTTAAATAATAGAATTTAAAACTAATGAATAAATTAAACCATTACGTGTTAATCAAATAAATACTCATTATAATCAATTCTTTGATTACGTGCCCAAGGAGTTGATAGTTGACAACTCATCGATTACGTAACTATTTTATATATAATAATAATAATAATAATAATAATAATAATAATAATCATTAATTCTATTTACATTAAAGCTATTTATTATTTTCCTACTTTTATACTTACATTCTAATTATGCTCTAGTATGGAATAGGCAAACACATTATGCCATAAATCTATAATGCTAGCATTTTCTAGAATGTACACACATAAATACATAGCATGCATTTTTATACTATACATTCATCATTTTTACATCATATTTTCACCTACATTCAAAACTATATACATATACACATCAAAAGGAAACTTGTGGGCCTTCACTAGGCCATGCAAAGGAAATCCTATATTACATCAGTCATGTCACATTAGTCAAAACAAGCTATCTACAAGTAATGTTCTAGACAATCAAAACAAAGGCATCCTGCTATGGAGAATAAACCTAGTCGACATCTATAACTAACAGGATGAACACACGCATCTTCACTTAGCTGCTGGAGGCTCTGGAAACACCACACACAAAGAGATAAGAATTATAAATTTTGAGTAAGCATTTAAACAGTATGAAAATAATTAATGAAAACTAAGGTGCTTTCAACTGTATAACATAAAGGAAACAGTTTCGTGATTAGTACACATAATCAAAATATGGATAATTTACAACCGCTAACCAAATAATAAACTTTTTATTAATTACATGCTCACAAATTCATTAACTTAGGGCTTAGCCCCCTTTTAGCATTCTTTGCCTACATGGTCCCATTTCATAAACACTATCATTATCAATGGCCACTAGCATAATTGATAATTCTCCCTAGACATAGGGTGTCCCCTAAACATAAGTAACCTTTCTACACGTTTTAGTGGATTCCACTCAATCTATCAACACCTTTGGTGGACCATATCTACAAAGTGAACCATCGACACATGTAGGACTTTTCATGGATCACATGCCTTTGGATCATTTCCATGGTATTTTCTTTAGCATTTCTTTTCTAATCTTTCCAGATCTCCTCCTTTTCACTTTTCTTCACTTGAGGATCATATCCAAGCTTAGAATTTTTCCTTCACTTAGCTTAAAGTGAGCTTACAATTAACACAAGTGTGAATTCAAGACACTTAATGCTTTCATTTGGCATTCACTAGTGAGATTTAACCTCCAAACTTATAACCTATCTCAAATTCACAATTCACAGCTTGAGCCATACTTCACATAAATAAGGTTCACTAAGCTAAAGCTCAAATTCTTGCCTTCAATTGATGATTTTCACTTCGTAATGGCTAGATACATATAAATATACCAAATTCTAGATAGAATGTCATTTTTTTCCTTAATGCCTACTAGTTCATGAAAGGGCATTAGCTTAACATTCTAGGTTAACAATTCAAATGTGCATTCTTCTAAGGTCTTACTTGCAAATAGTCAAATTTCATATTCAATCTAAGTTTACTTAACATTCTACATGACAAACCATGAACAATGCCCAATGTTCTAGCATGGTTGAACCAACCTTCTCTAAATCTCATGACTTTTCTTTCAATTTTTCACCTAAGACACACTAGAACTTCATTGAAATCTCCAAATTTTCCATGCACCTAATTAAATCACAAATTCTCACTTAGAACTTCAAATATGGCCGAACTCACCACCTTGGTGCATCATAGGTTTTTATTCAACTTTTCCACTTAAGCCATATTAAAACCTCTCCAAAATATACAAATCTAACTTATAATCAAATTAATCACATATAACCCTTGTTACAACCTTACATGGCTGTGTATACCCTAGGAATGCATCAAGTCATTTTTAAACCATTTAAGCATGGTTTTATCTATATCAATATCAAGGCTTCTCAAGAAACTCAAACTCAAAATAAACCACATAATTCCATTTGGAGCTAATCATGGCCGTGTACCTCATAAGGGTGCATCAATTCATTTTCAAGCTATTTAAACATAGTTTTACTTAAATCAACATCAAAGCATCACAAAGAACTCATCAACATAAAATCATTCCCATAGTTTCTCTTGAAAGCACTATGGCCGTGTACATAAAAAGGTGTTCTAAGTCACCATTCAAGCCATTTAAACATAGAAAGTCATAAATAGATACCAAAACATCATGAGAATTTCACAACCATGGTTTCTTGAGAAGATTTAAGTCAAGACAGGAAATTACTTATACTAGCATCCAAGATCTATGTCAAATGATGACCCAACTGCAACAGTAGATGAATAACTTGGCTACAGCTCAGGCCCCCTTGTTAGGGGCGCACAACATGGCGAACATTCAACCGAGATAGAGTAGAACATTGAGCATCAGTTGCAACAGTTAGTGCCAGCAAATGACCACTCAAAACCCACTCAAAGTTACCTCCAATAGAGCAGCATGAAGGATTATTCAAACCAAACCCACCAAAACCTAGCTACACCAAGGCACCCATTCTCTGACTTTATAATGTTAGTCCTTTTTTGCAAAATTTTAGGCCTCCATCATTATCAGACCAATACGATGGTTCAATAGACCCTCAGGAACATTTGAACTCCTTTAACTATGCCATGTTGTTGGCAGGCGATTCTGACCCCTTCAAATGCAAAGCATTTCCTGGCACTTTGGAAATAGCAAGCCAGCTGTGGTTCTCATCCCTGGAACCTCAATCCATTAATGACTTTAACGAGCTTTCTGATAATTCTTAACTCATTTTTTCTATTAGCAGAGCTCATTTGAAGACATCAGCTAGCCTGATTAATATGAGTAGGAGCCCACCGAGACCTTAAAGGAGTTTTTGGCTCAATTCAACACTGAGGCCATACAGATAAAAGATTTGAGCCCAGCAGTCGCATTGCACGCCATTTTGATTGGACTAAGGCTCGGGCCATTTGTGAACTCCTTGGCAAAGAAATCGCCGTCAAACCTGGATGAGTTGCGCCGGAGGTTTATGGGTATATCAACATGGAGGTGTAAGGGAGTTTGAAAGCTCCAAAGCCCTCTTAAGTTAATCCTTTCTATTTGTTTTGATGATTAACAAACTATATTGAAATGGTGATTCATTGCTCTAACATTCTTAAGTGGATTAATGTGTTCTTGTGAGATATACTTTTAAGCTTTAATATGCAGACCTCAAGATTATTGGTGAGAAAGATCATTGGATGGCTGGAGGATCACCAAAAATTAATGAGAAGACTCAAGGAAGACTTGAGAAAGTTGATCTCAGAAGCCAGCATCCAGAACTTGAGAAAGGTTAAGGCTAAACATGATAAAGCTTGAAGATCTCATGAAGACAAGATTAGAAGTCTGAAAGATATTGAGCAAGATTTCTCTATATAGTGTGACAAGACAATAACAAACAAGTCCAGAGAAATCAATCTGAGAAGAGTCAAGACTTGAGAAAGTTAGTTGAGAAAGTTAAGAAAGTTGAAGTTAAGAAGAGTCACAAAGAATCCTCTCAAGTTACTAAAGAACAGATTATATTTTCACGCTTAGCAAAGAAGAGTTGGGAAAGTTCAAAGCTAAGCAAAGTTAGTTATGAGCAAAATGGATGAGCATGATCGAAGAAGAATGATAGTTCAAGTGCCAAAACTGGAAAGCAAAGTTGATGAGAATGATCGAGATGAAAATCATTGAGCTAAAAGGATAAAGCCTAGTTCAGAATAATCAACCCCAAATGAGAAGTATCAGAACATAAATGAGAAAGTTGATCTAAGCATGCCAACACGATGAGGAAGGTCGAATGCAAGCCAAGAAAGTTTGAAGCCTCTTTGAACAAGATTAGAAGCCTAAAAGAGACAAGATGAGCAAAGCTTACTTTGAAGAAATCGAGTTCAAAAGGACAAGTTTGAAAGGTTCTAGTTAAGCAAGCTGAAGGTAAGAAAAGTTGAGTTAAGATTGGCTAAGTTGAGAAAGATCGACTTGAGAAAGGTCGAGTTGAGAAAGACTGACTTGAGAAAGTTTAATGCCAGCACCCTTCTCATCTTAGCACCAGAAAAAAATGAAAACGTATAGAAAAGTGCTATAACGGCTAGTAACTGCTAGTTTTCAAATGGAATCACTTAGGACTTATTCCTAATGGCTAGAAATACATTCTTAAGTATAAATTCGACTTACCATGAAGATTAACAAGAGCTTTACATGGATTAACATAAGATCACGCCATAAATTCAGATCTTGTGCTCATACTTTGTTTCTGCTCTCTCTGAGAGATAATTTTTGTTTTGTCATTTAGAAGCTAAGAGCTTGTGCTTAAAAGAGAAATACACTCTTTGAGTGATTAGAGAGCCTGCCCAAACACCAAATCATATACATTATTTGTATCCTTGATCCAGTAGTGATCATAGGTGTGAACTGGTGTGCTGTACTAGTATTTCTTACAACATTGCTATTGTCTAGCCTGGAGAGGCTAGTGTTGAAGAAAGAATACTCATTTTCTGGCTTGGAGAGGCTAGTGTTGAAGAAAGAATACTCGTGTAAGAGCCTGGAAAGGCTGCAGATAAAAGAATACTTTGATTTATAATGGAAAGTCTCAGCGAGGAACTGGGGACTGGACGTAGGCCACATGGTTTGGGATGAACTTGTATAAATCTCTGTATTAAGAGCTTCTCTCCCTTATCTCCAGCTTTACCTTTAGTTCAGTGCTTACTTTGAGTTGAGTGGATGATTTAGTTTGAGCTAACATTCATATCTTTCACTAAAATCAACTTAACCACTTTAAATGTTTGAAACTTATACTTCCACCAGTTTAAATCTGATTAGAAATATTTTTGAAGTATAAAATCTATTTTATAAGTTTCAAAACTTAGTTTGAAAGATATCTGAAACATATTTATATCTTTACTGTACATTTGGCATTATTTGACAGAGTTGAGAAAGTTGAAACTTCTCAACCTTAACTTATGTTTACTGTGAACTTTCTCAACTCCAAGTATTCATACTCGAGAAAGATTTGAGAAGGGTGATTGTGTTTACAGAGAAATATAAAATCAAATGAGCACAATTCAACCCTCCTTATTGTGCTTTTGCCAACTTCAATTGGTATCAAAGCTCAGCCTCTGGTTGAGCACATCTAACATCGTGAGAGGACAAAGATCTGGAAGGAAGCATCGCAAACCAACAAGGAGGTGCATACATACCTGAAGGTTCCTCTACAAACATACCACCTGCCTTCGATGGAAGAGACTACTACTACTAGAAGGATCGCATAAGGTTATTTATAGAATCTCAGCACATTGATCTTTGAGGAATTATTCCTTTCATCCCTACCACCAGATATGATGATGGAAGAACTGAAGAAAAGCCAAGAGACACATGGATAGAAGACGAAAAGAGCAAATACATACTGAACTCCAATGCCAAGTTTTATCTAACTTGTGGATTGAGCAGAAATGAGTATGATAAGATAGCTAGTTACAGCACTGTAAAGGAAATATTGGATACCTTGATGGTAGTTCATGAAGGAACAAGCCAAGTCAAAGAAGCAAAAGTCAGCATGTTAGTTCATCAATATGAATTATTCAAGATGCAAGAGCATGAGATAATAGATGAGGTGTTTGCAAGATTCACAATCATTGTTAATGACCTGAAGTCACTTGGGAAGACATACACAAATCAAAAACATGTGAGAAAGCTTCTCAGAAGCTTACCTAAAGTATGGAGACCCAAGGTTACAATAATCTAAGAAGCCAAGATCTCTTAACTCTGAAGCTTGATGAGCAGCTTAGATCACTGAAAGTTCATGAGCAAGAACTGGCTGAAATGAATGAAGACATTCCTAAAGGAGGAAAGTCCATTACTCTCAATATAGTTTAGAAAGGTCACAATAGACAACATTCTCACCACTCATCTCAACCTCAACGCTGATCACAACAATGAGCTTAAATGAAGAAAGTGATGATGATGAGGAAGAGATGGCAAATCTCTGTCTAGTAGCAAATAAGCAAGAAGTTGAGACTGATGATGAGTATTTGATTCTAAACCTTCTCAACTTTCTTATAATGAACTCGAAAGTGAATCTGATGAACTTTTATCTGACTCGAACATTCTTATTGAAAAATATGCATCCTTAAAGAAAAAACTTTCCAAAACTTTGAAAGAAAATGAGATTTTGAAAGCTGAGAATGATACTTTGGGTCAAGAAAATGAAAGTTTATTAAAGCTAAATGCTGATTTGACTATTTCTACTAAGTTGAGAATAGTTGACTCTTCTCAACAACCTCATCAAGTATCTGACAAAACTAAAGTGTTGAAAGAGAAATTTGAAGAGCTAACTAAGGGCCTAGCAAAGTTTGTTAATGGCATTAAAAACCTTGAGAAACTTTTGGGAAGTCAAAGATGTGCCTTTGACAAAGCTGACCTGGGATACAAAACGCTATTAAGCAAAAGTGGTATAAAAATTTCTTGATGCTTGCCAAGAAATCTGAAGTGACTTGTTTTTACTGCAACAAAAATGGCCATAAGACATCTTCATGTTATTATGAAAACAAGCCACCCAAGACTAAGGTAACTAACCCAAAATGACCCAAAAAGATTTGGGTACCAAAACAAGTGGTTCCTCTTTTTGCAGGTGTGCTTAAAGAAAAAGAGAAAAAGGAAAAGACAGTTCCTGTATACAAGATGGTTAGGACACATGATAAGGGACATATTGATTTTCCTCTCAAGAAAGGAGGATTTGCCACTTTTGGTGACAGTGGCAAAGGAAAAATCTTTGCTACCTAGAGGACGAAATGGAATAGCTGAATCTCAATGAGAAAGCCCAAAAGAAGAGAGATGAGAAAGATCAATCTAAAGAGCAACATGAGAAAGCTGTGGAGAAGAGTCATCAACCTTCTCAAGACCCTTCTCAATAACTTTCTTAACTTCCAAAGGAATGGAAGCCGCATCCTTCTCATCCCAAAGAGTTGACCATTAGTAAGACCTCTGCAGGAGTTAGAAAAAGATCTTCTTTTAGAAACAATAACAACAATCTTGCACTACTTTCTCAAGTTGAGCATACAAGTATTGATGAAACTCTCAAAGAAGAAGCTTGAATTACGACTATGCAAGAAGAACTGAATTAGTTTGAAAGAAACAAAGTCTGGAGGTGGGGTGGGCGTTCTCTTTTTGGTGATTTTTTTTCTTCGCTTGTCTCAGCCACCCAACGCTCCCTATTTCCCCCTTCAGAAAAATTTGTCTCCCCCTTTTTGTCTTCCCTTTGCTCAGAATGAGCTCCCTCTTCTATTGCTGCGTTCCCGTTTTCAGTGCTCTTGTTTTCTCTCTCAAATATATTCTCTTTTTGCCAAACTGAATCAAGAGAGCTCCCCAGTGCTGTGCGTGAATCATCCCTTTTTTAATCAAATCAGATCTCCTCCCCACACTCTCCCTTTGTGGGTGTGCATTAACGTGATTCTTTTTTTCTTTTTTTTTTTATTTTGCTCACACATTTTTATTTTTTGAGTTATTATGGGTTAGAATGCCTAATGAATTTTTGTTAATTAGACTAAATTTTTTTTTGGACAACTAATTAGACTGAATTTAAGTTGGAAATTGGATCAAGAAAAAAAAATCATTTTTGGGTTAAAAATTGAATTTTTGTGAATTTTATTTTGGATCAATATATTTTTTAATAAAACAAATATTTTTTAATATTTTCATATTTTCATATTTTCAATTTTTATATATTTTTCTTAAATCTTAACCAAAAAAGATAAGATTATTTTTTTGAATTTTTCTATTTTTAATTTTTAATTGGGACAAAATTATGAGCTAACAAGATAATGGAGAAAACACAATTATAAAGATTTTTAGGATGTTTAAATTATATCTTTAACATTATATCAAATCTTAGAATAATTTGTAAGCTCTTATTCAAAAGAGTAAAGAAAAATCTAGAACCTTGGACAACAGAAATGATAGAAATTATTAAAAAACTTAAACAGATGGTCAGAAACCTTCCTTGTTAAGGAATACCCAACCCCACGGCATTTATGATAGTTGAAAATAGATGCCTCCGACTTAGGATACGGAGGAATCCTCAAACAAAGAAAAAATGATAAGGAACAAGTAGTTAGGTATTATTCAAGAATTTGGAAAGAGGCACAGGCAAAGCACTCTACAATCAAAAAGGAGATTTTATCTATAGTGCTATGTATCACAAAATTTCAAGACAATTTGTTCAGTAAGAAGTTTCTTCTCAAAATGGATTGTAAAGTAGCAAAAGATGTTTTACAAATAGATGTTCAAAATTTAGTCTCTAAGCATATTTTTGCAAGATGGCAAGCGATATTATCTTGTTTTGATTTTGATATTGAACATATTGAATGTAATAAAAATTCTCTTCTTGATTTCTTAACCAGAGAGTTTTTACAAGGGAAAAATGATTTCAAAAGCATCAAGTTCGATAAAGCCCAGCCAAAAGACACTTGATAAGAAAATAATGATAGCTGCTCAATATGTTCAAAAATTTCGACTAGTGGTACAGCAGATCAACAAAACTCCCTTGTTCAATATTCAACCTCAACCCAGTGCAATATTAAGTCAGCAAACCCTTTAATCCCAGTTCAAAATAAGTTTACTACTTTGACTTTTCAGCAAACCCTCACCAAAGAAAGCCCGCTTCCAAAGCTTTCAAAGGAAGAGCACAAGTATATCAAAAAGATAAATGTCCCCCAGTGGATCTATCTTATAGAACCCGAGTTTCAAAAAGCACAGGCTACAGCGAGAAACCTAGCAAGGCAATTATTCCCTAGAGATTGACATTTTATGCTGACAAATCATCCAATCAAAAGTGACAAGATTTTGTATGAATTAATCATGGTGGATACCGGTTCAATAAAGTTAGAATATGTGTATAATCCTCAAGAAAAGCAAAAAATTGATTTTTCAAAAATCAAAATCCTCAAAAGTCCTCTTTGTATCGGATTAGAACCAATCAATATACACCCCTAAAACCTTTTCCATAAAATATGACCCACAACACTTCACATATTTAGATTACCGATAAGCCTGGTTCAAAAAAGGATTAAGTAGTTTTCCAAGTTGGTTTGTAGAATAGTTCTTTTATGTAGGATACACTTTAAACATCCTCCCACCTTTTGCCAAAGAATCATACCAATTTTTCCAACAAAAAACAGTATTCCCAACAAGAAGCAGATTATCACACTTCTTTGTCAATTTTGGCATAGCCTGGATAATGAAATGTGACTATAATATTGCTCTAAAATTACCTAGCTCGATACCTTTGTGGCTTCATTAGGAATTCAACATAAAATGGTGGCAAGCATATAATCTTGATTTGATAAGCAAGAAAAATATTATTTTATGGTGTGACCAACACCCATAATATGTTCAAGATTACATCCAACATCCATCTCAATTCTTAAGTATGAAGTCAAAAATCATGGCTGACCTAGCAGCGGCAAGTTTAGAGGCAGACTTTGCCCAAAAATTAAAAGCATCTTCAGAAATCAACTCAAATGAAGATACTGATCAAGAAGATGAAGTTCAATCTCGACCTACTCCCCCAAATGAAGATGATTGTTTAGCAATCAATTTAAAAGAATTATAAAAAAAAATTGAGAGAGAGAAAGGAATACGATGCTTCAAAATTCCAAGAATGCAAAAGTTGTCAAGATGCTTCTGCAAAAGATGTCAAAACATTCAACATGCTTCAAAGTTCCAAGACATGCAAGATGCTTCTCAAAGTTCCAAGAATGCAAAAGTTGTCAAGATGCTTCTGCAAAGTTGTCAAAACATTCAATATGCTTCAAAGTTCCAAGACATGCTTATGCTTCAAAGCTGAAAGTTCCAAGACATGCAAGATGATGAAATATATATATGTATATGTATATATGTATATGTGTATATATGTATATATATATATATATATATATATATATATAGGATCACCTTGAGATGATCATCTTGTGGCTATGGAGAACGAATCGAATCAGATGGTTCTATTTCTCAATCTTTTCGACCTCGGGTCTATAGGAGTAAGTCATAAAGATTGAGAAAAATCAGTCACTCACAACCACTGATGAAGGATTCCTCAAAAAGTTAAGGATCAGTAATCCTTTTCAAAATTCAAAATCGAATGTGTTCGGTCTTATACTTTCTTTTATTTATCTTTATCCATCTAGTTTTTTATTAAGCATAATATGGCATGCCTTTTATACTTTTTTGAATCTATAAATATATCTTTATGACTCATTGACTTAGTTCATTGTAATCTATATTGTGACTAGCATTGCTGCTGCAAAATAAACCAATTCAAAAATAAATGGAATAAGATACTCATCTCAATAAAGCATAAGTTCTAGTATCATAACCCTTTTGCCACAAATCTCATTAATTACAATTTGTGCTTTGTGTTGTGAACAAACATGCATAAATATTGACCCAAAGGTTATACCTCTGTATATTGATTCTTCTTTATCATAAGGTTCTATTTTCACTAAAAAATGAATAAACATTTATATTCATTTTTATATTTATTTATTTTATTAATTATTATGAATTAATTAATTATTATTATTTATTAATTACATTTTCATTTAATAATAAATTTTTTTTGAGTAATTTTCTTAATTACTATTACTAAATTAATATACACATATACATATACATTATATGTATGTATATATGTATATATGTATATATATATACATATATGTATATATGTATATATACATATATACATATATATATATATATATATATGCATATTTATATAGATATAGATGCATATATATATATACATATATAGACATATACATACATACATACATACATACATACATACATACACTAAAGGTTGAGAAATACCAGTTTCATTTTTGAAGATTATGAAGAGCTTCAAAATCTGCTTTAATCCATGGTTTATCAATTTCAAAAGGTTTATCTATTGTAAGCATATTGATAACTTGTGATATAGTTGGAGAGTATTGCGGGGAATCAGATAGTTGAGTTTCTTGATATATTGGTTGTGGAATATTTGGTCTAAAATTTACTCCTGTTAGATCTACATTAATTGTAGATCCATCAACAGAAGCTCTTGATGGTTGCCTAGATGTTGTAAATTGGGTTTCTTATATTCTTTGAGAGGTTGATCTCATCATTTCTATTATGAGATTTCCATCTGCTTGAATTATTGATTTTACTTTTGTGTTTTCAATTTTTGGAACTGTCATTACGTCTTCCATAAGCCATTTTTTAGGCATTCTGGAAATAACTTCTTGATGACTTAATCTTTTAAGAGTTGTTATTGACGCTTTTCGCAAATTTGCTTCCATTATATTTGTTTCATTTTTTAAGGATGATCTTAATGCTTTAAAGTTATAGTCAGTAGTAGTGAGTTTATAATGAATTCTATAAATTATTGAAATATTTTCTATTGCTCCTTTGAATATTCCTTCTGGTATTTTAACATTTAATACTAAGGATTTTGGGGTGTATGCATTTGTTAATACCATAGAAAAGTTTGGGTAACAGTTAAAAATACAGGACCATAATGTAGATTTGATTCTAGTAATCCTATTATTGAATCATTAGGTCTTAAAAGTCTTGTATCTCTTAATAGAATCATTATAGGGGTATTGACTCCTAATCGGGCATGAGTTTTTGCAGTTGCTTGCATTAAACCTATATGAATATATTTAAATCCATCTTTAATATGTTGCTCTAATAAGTCTTCGTTTAATAAAGGTATTGTTTCGCATAATCTTTCTAGGTTATGAGAAGATTCTACAGTTTGAATAACATCTCTTGTTTTAAAATTAAATGTGCTTTGCTTATATATTTCTTTAGGTTTAACTTCAGGTATTGACCAATTTTGTAGTTTATTTTCTATTTCCGTTATTGCTAATTCTTGGTTTTGAATTTAATCTTGATCTATAGGTTGAGAGGGGGTAAAGGAAGAAGGAGAAAATAAGACTATCTTATTATTTCTATTCCTATTGAGCTCACTCAGAGTTTGTAATAGCTTAGCCATAATTAATCTTAATTAGTTATGTTCTCAGACCTATCAGGACCACAGTGTTATCGGATCAAGATCACCCTTCCTCAGGCAACTCCTGCCTATCCTACGGGCTGACCAACGCTCCACTCACTGCTACTTAGACAGACCCAAAATCTGCCTACCAACGCTAAGTCTTTGAACACTCCTAATCTCGACTAATTTCTAGATAAATAGAACCTCAACGAGGCTCTGATACCATTTCTGGCCCTGGCAGCTCATATTAGAAATAGAAATTTTAAAACAATAAAAATGATAAAGCAAATTAAAACAGAATAAAGAGGTGGAAGATAAATTAAAACAGAGTATGGATGCTGAAAATAAATTTATTGAAAAGATTAAAACTTAGATTAAAACTTAGAAAGAGATATTGAAAGTAGATTACAGAGGCAGAAGAACGACACACTTTTTTACAAAGAAGAGAGAATTTCTAAGGGGGAGAAGAAACTAGAACGATGATTCAGAATGAACTAAGAGGCTCCTTATATAGAGACTCGAAGCATCTCCTTAAAGTCACCCTAATAATTCATACAGATATGATTTATTACAGCTTTTGACTAATAATATTTACTTTCTTGAAAAGTAAGGAGAATCTGATGAGTGCTGTCGGCCTTGTAGCTAAATAATGATGTTGCTTCTTGAAAAGTGGCCGAAAGTAGCATTATTGAGCATCTGCTTTAGCTTTTGACTGGGTCAGCATATCTTTTAGCCGAAAGTCACTTTACTTTAGACTTGATCAGCATAATTTTTGCATGTGATTGACTTATTGTCGGCTGATTCCTTTACAGCTAAATAATGTCGTAGCAGTCATCTTCATTGAGCAAAGTGAAGCTTTGACTGGATCCGACTTCGTCCTTATCATCTTGATCTGATTCTTGGGAGGTTTATGATAATACATTCTTGAGTTTTCTTGAAAATTCTTCTTTGGATAAAGAAGATGCTAATTCAGCCACAATTTTTTATTTTTCTACTAAAAATAAGGCTTCTGAAAAAACATTTTGAGCTAATGGCATATCTACTTTAGTTTTTGATCAGATAATAAAGATTGATCAAATTTATTCCACCATTTGATTTTTATGACTCTTACCAACCATCTAATATCTACTTCTTGATTTTGAACAATGTCATAATCCCAAGTCATGATCCAGCTGACACTCATAGAGGCTACGAAAGATAAGAGATGGTAACTGAGTTGAAAGGTAGTTCATTCTTTAAAGTTATAATAGGAGGAGATGGCATATTCTGGAAAGACTTGGATAGTGGGTCCAAAGTCATAAAACCATTTAATGAACCATTTTGGGGAATTAAGGGAAATTCCTTGTTTGAACCAAATAAACCAGGAATGAGAATAAGGTTGATAATAGAAGAGAAAATACCAAGCATTTACATAATCTTGATAAGTATAATATTGAGGAAAAAAGTTTTTGAGAAGGATCTTTGAGTATATATACTAACAGGCCACTCTGAAGGCGTATAGACTTTAAGGATTTTGATTTTTGAGAATAAAATTTTTGATGAGTCATTTTTATCTAAGGTATGGGTTAATTCTATGGAGTCAGTATCAACAAGGACGAACTCGTGAAATAATCTATTCTTTTGTAAGTCATAAGGAGGATAATGCCAAGAAGGGGGGAAAATGTTTTCAACAATTTGAAGAAGTGTGGAATTATTTTGAATCCATTCTTGTTCAAGAATTATAAAAGGTAAATGTTCATGTTTATCATGATATAGTTGAGGATCTACTGGAAGATGTTGAGAAGAAGTGGATAAGGGTCTTATTTTAGAGGAGGATGGGGCAAGAGGAGTAAATCTATTGGTAACAGGAGTAATATTTTGAGTAGGGCGTATTGGTCAGGGAGTTTGTTGAACAGATTGTAAAAAGCTTTTTGGAGGTGAATCTTGAACATTTTGGGTTCTTAAAGGAGAACCATATTGCTCTTTGGAGATAGGTTTGCTTTTTGAACTCATTGAATCTCAGTGGGGTATTCTTGTTTCTTTCCTTGCAAAAATTCTCTGGTAAGAAAATTAGGCAAATGATTTTTTTCTCCTTTTATATGAACATATCAAAATCGAAACAAGAAAGTAAAGCTTGCCATCTTGCAAAAATATGTTTTGAAACCAGGTTTTTGACATCTTTTTGTAAAACACTGGGTGTTGCTTTACAATCAGTTCGTAAAAAAAGTTTTTTTTAAATAAATCATCTTGAAACTTGGTAATACATAGGACTATAGATAAAAAAAATTTTTAACAGTACTATACTTTTGTTGAGCCGATTGCCAGATTCCTAAGTAATACCTAACTACCTGTTCTTTTGAAGACCCTCGAGAGACTTGCTTTAATATTCCTCCATATCCTAGTTATGAGGCATCTGTTTCTACGATTAATGAGGCATCTGGGTCTGGTATTCCTAGGCAAGGGAGTTTTTTGACTAATTGTTTTATTGTAATAATGGAGTCGGTCATGGTATTATCCCATTGAGGAGGATCTTTCCTAAGTCTTTTAAATAATGGGGTACAGATAATTCTTAAGTTAGGAATAAAATCAGCTACATAATTGACACATTCTAAAAATCTTTGTGACTGAGTTTTGTCTTTAATTTCATTAGGAAATTTTTCTGCAAATTCTATTGATCTATTAATTGGGGTAATCAATCCTTGATATATTTCAAATCCTAGAAATCTGACTTTTGTTTGAAATAATTTCATTTTTCCCGTGGATACTACTAGACCATTGTCTTTTATAATATTTAAAAATTGTTCTAAGTGTGACATATGTTGAGATATCGAATTGGAGAATACTAATATGTCATCTAAATAAACTATAGTAAATTTTGTATAAGGATTTAGAATATTGTTCATAATATTTTGAAATTCACTAGGAGTATTTTTTGAGTTTTTGTAGCATAATATTCCATTCATAATGACTAAAGGGTACTACGAAGGCAGTTTTTACCTATCTTTTTCTTCTACTTGAATTTGATAATATCCTGATTTCATATCGAATTTTGAAAAGATTGAAGCATTTATAGACACTTTTAATTAAATCTCTCTTGTTCGGAATTGAGTATCTTATCCATTTTAATACTTTATTTAAGGGCTTATAATTTATTACTAGTCTAGGAGTACCTCTTTCTAATTCTGATGAATTCATAACATAGAAAGCGGCACAGCTCCAAGGAGATTTGCTTGGCCTAATTAAATTTTTATCTAAATATTCTTGTATTTCTTTTTTTGTAATATTCTAAATATTCTTGATTCATCTGTATTGGATGAGCTTTTGTTGGGATATCTTTTTCTTCAAAATTGTCTTCGTTTGGTAATGTTATAGTATACTGTTTTCGTGACCAAAAGGCATTTGGGACTTCACTACAGATTTTTTGTTCAAATGTTTTATATATTTTTTGTATTTCTTCTTTAATCTTAGAGATTTGTAATTGTTGTTCTATCTTGTGATATTGAACTTCTTTATTTAACATATTTAATTATTTTTGTTTATTTTGAATTATATTTATCTTTGACATTAATGAATCTTGTACTAAATTTAATTATTTTATTTGAGGAGGTTTGAGAAATTCGAAATGAACTTCTATTCCTAAGGCTGTTGAAATTAATCCTTGATTACAAACAGTAAAATGATACAATAAGGTTAAGAATGGTGTTCCTAATATCATTTGTTCAGAGATATTTTTAACCATTAGGAAAGAGGTTTTGTAACAAATTTTATTTTTGAAAATTTTTGCATTAGATAATTTATAGGTAATAATTAACTTGGACCCGTTAGCACTACTTAATGATTCTTTGATTTTTTCATAATATTTCATTGGGATTAAACCTTCTCTAATATAGTTCATATATGCTCCAGAATATACTAGAGCAACTAATTGAAATCGTTTTTCATTAATTACTAATTCTGTTGGACACCACCATTTATGGACTATTATCTGACTTAATAAGTTAATATATGAATCTTGATCGAAAAATGGTGCATCTATTTGTTTTGTTTTTTGGGAAGAAATTATCTAACTTCCTTGCAAAGTTAAATATTTAAATTCTAATTCTATATCCTTTTGTTTCAATTCATTAATTTCCTGTTTTAAACTTTTTATTTCTTGTTGTAAATCTTGTAAAGTAATGACTTCTTTTTCTACTGTCTTGAATCTATCTAAAACATTTTTCATTTCAATTTTTTCTACATAAACTTTTCTATTTTCTTCTTCGTCTATTAAGTTTTTTAATTGTTGAAGTAATTCTTGTTTTAAATTAGAATCTTGTATTTTATCTATTATTTAAATTAGTGTTGTAGCCTGATCCCTTGTAATTACGTTTATAGTTCTTAAACATTTTGAACAATCACAAAGTTTTGGACTTAAACACTCTTCTGTATTATCTTCTTGTTCACTTTCTGATTCTTCCTAAATATTATATACTACTTCTAATTCATTGTCTGAATCAGATTCTGATGAAGAAGAATATTGATCATTTATTAAAATATTAATTAATCCTTGCTCTAACTGTTCTCCTAGATTTAATTCTCTAATTTTTTGTTTTGTTTTACAATCTTTTTTATAATGTCCAAACTGTCCACATATATAGCAGACTATTTTATTTTTTGATTGTTTAGGTGTTTTTTGTGTTTTGGGTTTTTTATTAGATAGTTGAGATTTCTTTGATATTCTAGGTTTCTGGGTATAAGTTTTGGTAATTTTACGAGGTTTTGATTTTACTCTTTTTGAAGGGGCTTTGATTCCCTCTATCCTGAATTATTAACAAAATGTTCCTAACTTTTTCTTACTTTCTCTTGACTTGTTTCTAAGTTTATTTTGTAGTTTATAATATGTACAAATTTCTATTCCAGTTTCTATAATATAACTAGAAATTTGTCCAAAGGTTAATAAGTTATAGGGTATTGATCCATTAAACTGTTGAGTTATATGTGTTTTGACTTTTTTAGCAAATAATTTAGAAAGTCCAGCTAAAAACCGTTCTTTCCAATAATCTGCTACTCCATCTTGTCTTAAACATAGTTTTGATAAAAACATATCTTTATACCACCTATAATCAATCATGGATGGACAATAAAGATTTGCTAATTGGTCTTTTGCTCTAGCTTGAAGTTTTATTGGATCTCCTATGAAATGTTTTGTTATAGTGTATAATAAAGTAGTTACTGCATTATATATAGATATATATATATATATACATACATAGATACATACATATATATACATACATACATACATGTGTGTATATATATATACATACATACATACATACATACATATATATGTATCTATATATATACATATATACATACATACATACATATATATATATATATATATATATACATATATACATACATACATCATACATGTATGATGTATGTATGTGTATATGTATGTATATATCTATATATGTATATATATATGTATCTATATCTATATATACCCCTGGAAGCTCATAACTAGATAAAATAAAAGGATTAAAGAATATAGGCAAAAGAATGCTAAAATAGAATAATAAAACAAAGGATTATATATTAAAAAGATATTTTATTGAAATGATTAGAAACTTACAGGGATATTGGTAGAAGATTACAAAGAGAAGGAAGAACAATACACGTTTTTACTGAGGAGAGAAATTTAGAAGGGAGAGAAACTAAAACGATGATTTGCTAAGAACTAGAAGGCACCTTATATAGAGGTTCAGAGCATCTTTTTACAGTAACAATAATAATTCATTCTAATATAATTGATTACAACTCTTGACTGATGACCTTTGCTTTTCTAAAGTTAAAGAGAATATGATGAACTTTGTCGGGCAAAAGTAGTCGAAAGTAACAGAATCAGTGATCTTGATGTTACTAAAAGTAACCAAAAGTAGTTTGATTGAGCAGAATATGATGTCTTGAAATGATTCTTATCTACACTTTATTCAAACTGGGATAAATTATTGAGATCAGAGTAGTCGTCTTCATTGAGCGGCGTGTAGCTCTGGCTTGATCCTACTTCATCATTATCTTCTTGATCTTGAGAGGTCATGGACAGCTCGTCTTTGAACTTTCCCAAAAGCTCTTCTTTTGAGAAGGAAGAGGCTAGGTCCGCCATAATTTTTGACGTTCAGCTGAGAAAAGAGCCTAAGATGAAATGATTTGTTTTGGATTAGTCTTGAGATATTTTTGATTTTTTATGAAACCAATCTTGCAGTTTTTGATCAGATAATAATTCTCGATCAAATTTGTTCCACCATTTGACTTTAATGCTTCTAACAAGCCATTTAATATCTACTTCTTTATCTTGCTGGACTATGTCATAGTCCCATGTTATGATCCAGCTGATACTCATTGATGTTACAAAAGATAATAATCTGTATCTGATATGAAAGGTGATTTGATCTTTGAATTTATAATAGGAAGATATTGCATAGTTAGGAAGAATTTGAACAGTGGGTCCAATGTCATGAAACCACTTTACGAACCATTTTAGAAAGTTAAGTGAAATTCCTCTTTTGAGCCATATAAACCAGGAATGGGAATAAGGTTGATAATAAAATAGATTGTACCAAGCATTTATATAATCTTGATAAATATAATTTTGAGGAGAAAATTGTTTTGAGAAGGATCATTGGGTGAACATTTGTACAAGCCAATCAGTAGGAGAATATACTTTAAGAATTTTAGTTTTTTGAAAATATGATTTTTAATGGATCATTTTTATCTAAAGTATGGGTTAATTATATGGAATCTGTATCAACAAGAATGAATTCATGGAAAAGTCTATTCTTTTGTAGGTCAAATGGAGGATAATGCCAAGAATAGGAGAAAATCTTTTAAGCGATTTGTCTTGGTGTGGAGTTATTTTGAACCCATTCGGGCTCAACTATCATGATAGGTAGACAATCTTGTTTGTCCTGATATAATTGAGATTCGGAAGGAGGAATTTGTGGGGGAGGCAAGGAGGGTCTTATTGAAGATGAAGTAGGAGTAAGAGGACTAAATCTATTATAAACAAGTGTTAAACTGATTTGAGGACATATTGAACTTGGGTTTTGTTGAACAGATTGTAAAAAGCTTTTTGACCCCAAGTTTTGAGCTTTGTTTGCTCTCAGGGGAGAACCATATTGATCTTTTGTCACTAGTTTACCTTTTGCTGAATTCATAGAATCTCAATGGAAGATTCATGTTTCTTTCCCTGCAAAAATTATCTTGTAAGAAAATCAGGTAAATGATTTTTTGATTCTTTTATATGAATAATATCAAAATCAAAATAAAAAGTAAAGCTTGCCATCGGACAAAGATATGTTTTGAAACTAAATTTTGAACATCTTAGGTACAGCTTTACAATCAGTTCTTAATAAAAAAAATTTGTTAAAAAGATTATCTTGAAATTTTGTAATACATAATACTATAGATAAAATTTCTTTTTTGATAGTACTATATTTTAATTGAGCTGATTGCCAAATTCCCGAATAATACCTAATGACTTGCTCCCTAAAAGAGCCAGTATGGACTTGTTTCAGTATACCTCCATACCCTAGTTCAGAGGCAACTGTTTCTACTATTAATGAGGTATCGGGATCTAGGATTCCTAAACAACAGAGTTTTTTAACTAATTGTTTAATGGTCATAATAGAGTCGGTCATGATATTATCCCACTGGGGAGGTTTTTTTCTAAGTTTTTATATAATGGGGCACAGATAATTCTTATATTGGGAATAAAATCTGTTACATAATTAACATATTCTAAGAATCTTTGTGGTTGAGTTTTATCTTTAATTTCATTAAGAAATTTGTTTGCAAATTCTATTGATCTATTGATAGGTGTAACCATCCCTTGATATATTTCAAATCCTAAAAACCTAATCTTTGTTTGGAAAAGTTTTATTTTTCTTGCAGATATTACTAAATCATTTTCTTTAATAATATTTAAAAATTATTCTGAATGTGATTGATGTTGAGATATTGAGTTGGAGGATACTAGTATATCGTCTAAGTAGACAATAGTAAATTTTTCGTAAGGATTTAGAATGTTATTCATAATATTCTGAAATTCACTAAGAGCATTTTTGAGTCTTTATGGCATGACATTCCATTCGTAATGACCAAAGGGTACTACAAAGGTAGTTTTATATCTATCTTTTTCTTCTACTTGAATTTGATAATATTCAGATTTCATATCAAATTTGAAAAAATTAAAGCATTATGAACTCTTTTAATTAAATCTCTTTTATTTGGAATGGAATATTTTATCCATTTTAATACTTTGTTTAAAAGTTTATAATTAATTACTAATCTTGTTGCACCTCTTTCTAATTCTGATGAATTCATAACATAGAAAGCAGCACAACTCCAAGAAGATTTACTAGGCCTAATTAATTTTTTATCTGAATACTCTTGTATTTCTTTTTTATAATATTCCAAATATTCTTGATTCATCTGTATGGGTCGAGCTTTTGTTGGAATGTCTTTTTCATTAAAGTTGTCTTTATACGGTAAGGTTATAGTATAATGTTTTCTTGATCAAAAAGCATTTGGGACTTCACTACAAATTTCTTGTTCAAATTTTTTATATGTTTTTTGTATTTCTTCTTTAATTTTTGGTGTTTGTAATTGCTGTTCTATTTTTTGATATTGAACTTCTTTATTCAACATATTTAGTTGTTTTTGTTTGTTCTGAATAATGTTTATTTTTTATATTAATGAATCTTGGACTATATTTAATTCTTTTATCAGATGAAGCTTAAGAAATTTGAATTAAACTTCTATTCCAAAAGCTATTGATATTAATCCTTGATTATTAATAAAAAAATGATATAATAAAGTTAAAAAAATGGTTCTTAATATCATTTGTTCAGAGATGTTTTTGACCATTAAAAAAGAAGTTTTATAACAAATTTTATTTTTTCAAATTTTTGCATTTGATAATTTATAAGGAAAATTAATTTTGCTCCATTAGCACTACTTAATGATTCTTTAGTTTTTCATAATATTTTGTTGGAATTAATCCTTCTCTAATACAATTCATATCTGCTCTAGAATATATTAGAGCAACTAATTGAAATCATTCTTCTTTAATTACTAATTCTATCTGACACCACCATTTATGAACTATTATTTGGCTTAATAAATTAATATAGGAATCTTGATCTGAAGAGGATACTTCTATTTATGAACTATTATTTAGCTTAATAAATTATTTGATTACCTTGTAATGTTAAATATTTAAACTCTAGTTCTATATCTTTTTGTTTTAATTGGTTAATTTCTTGTTTTAAGTTTTTTATTTCTTGTTGTAAATCTTGTAAAGTAATAGCTTCTTTTTTGACTGTTTTGAATCTTTCTAAAACATTTTTCATTTCAATTTTTTCTATATAATCTTTTCTAATTTCTTCTTTATCTATTAAAATTTTTAATTGTTTGAAGAAATTCTTGTTTAAATTAGAATCTTGCATTTTATCTATTATTGAGATTAGGGTGGAAGCTTGGTCTCTTGTAATTACATTTATAGATTTTACACATTTTGAACAATCACAGAGTTCTGGGCTTAAGCATTCTGCTTCTATATTATTATTTTGCTCACTATCAGATTCTTCTTAAATGTTATATACTACTTCTAATTCTTGATCAGAATCGGTTTCTGTTTTTGATGATGAAGAACATAGATCGTTAATTAAAATATTAATTAATCCTTGTTCTAGCTGTTCTCCTAGGTTTAGTTTTCTAATTTTTTGTTTCATCTTACAATCTCTTTTGTATTGTCCAAATTGTCCATATTTATAACATACTGCCTTATTTTTTGATGTTTTATAATTTTGAGAAGTTTTAAGTTTTTTGTTTAGAGTTTTCTTTTGAAGTTTGTTTTTCTTTGTAAAAGTCTTGACAATTTTCTGAGGTCTTGCTTTTATTCTTTTTGAAGGGGCTTTGATTCCTTCTATTCCGAATTATTGACAGAATGTTCCTAGCTCTTTTTTACTTTCTCTTGACTCATTTCTAAGTTTATTTTGTGTTTTAAAATTTGTACAAATTTGTAATCTAGTTTCTATTATATAACTAGATATTTGACCAAAAGTTGATAAATTATAAGGTATTGTTCTATTAAACTGTTGACCAATATGAATCTTAACTTTTTGAGCAAATAGTTTGGGAAGTCCGGCTAGGAACCGTTCTTTCCAATAATCTGTTACTCCATTTTGTCTTAAACATAATTTTGATAAAAGCATATCTTTATACTGCCTATAATCTATCATGGATGGACAATAAAAATTTGCTAATTTATCTCTTGCTCTTGCCTGAAGTTTTATTGGGTCTCCTATAAAATGTTTTGTAATGGTATATAATAATGTTGTTACTGCATCTTGTTCTATTTGACCACTAGGTTCTTGTTTTACTGCATTTAATATAGTTTCTCTTTCTGTAAAAAGTAAGATGTTATCCCACCATCCTTTTAGTTGGCTAATGAATCCTATTACTAGAAAGGTTGCAGTTTTCTTGTCTGAGTTTTCCCTGGTTTTAAAGGCGGTTGTCGCCATAGTCAATTGTTGTATTGTGTCTAGTATTTGTTGATCACTAGCTCCATTGATGTTCCATTTTACAATGGACTTGCTAGAGTAGGAACTATCTATAAAATTGGCTCTTTCTTCGTATTGTACATCAAGAAAAGTGGGTCTTAGATAATAGTTTCTTGTAATAGGTAATGGGGCTCTATTAAATTTCATTTTATGTTTTTTTAAATTTTGTATTGCTAATAACTCATCTTTCATTTGATCTAATTTTGTTAAAGTATTTATCTTTGATATACTTCCTAAGGATAAGTGTTCTAATTTTCTTTTAATTTCTTCTAATGCGTTGTCAGGCTTGTTTCCTAGAGTTATCGAACTTAATTCTTTTTCAGGAACATTAATAATTTTATATATTGGTCTGGTCAGATCTAAATTATTATTCAAATTTTTTGAATTTATTAGTTCTTTTATATTTTAATTTTTTATTCTTTGAAGATGTTGAGACATGATGTTTAACATTTGATTAAAATAATTCAATTGCTAATGAACCTTTTGAATATCATATTTTTCTAGGATTTTATTTATAGAATTTTGAGGAACCATTTTGAAAGGACTAGCTTTTATTTCTATTCCTTCTTTAGTGAGAATTTTTATTATTTCTAATGGCGGGTATGTGGCATATATAATTTCATTATTAACAATTTTCTAGAATGTTGAGGTTTTATTGATGACTGCAATTTTACTTTCTTCTACGTATAGATTTGATATTTTGTTATTGACACAATACATCTCAAACTAAGCAAAGAACTACATATTGAACTTCTTCTCTCTTAGGAAAGAATAAAATTCTTCTAAATATAAAGAAGTTTGTTCTTTACTAAAGGTTGAAAAATACCAATTTCGCTCTTGAAAGTTATGGGGGGACTTCAAAATCTGCTCTAATACAAGGTTTATCAATTTCAAAATGTTTATCAATTTTAAAAGGTTTATCTATTGTGAGCATATTGATAACTTATGACCTAGTTGGAGAGTATTGAGGGGAATCAGATTGTTGAGTTTCTTGATATATTAGTTGTGGAATATTAGGTCAAAAATTTACTCCTCTTAGATCTACATTAATTGTATATCCATCAACAGAAGCTCTTGATGTTTGCCTAATAGATGTAGATTGATTTTCTTCTATTTTTTGAGAGGTTGATCTCATCATTTCTATTATAAGATTTCCTTATTCTTGAACTATAGATTTTATTTTTGTATTTTCAATTTTTGGAACTATTATTATTTCTTCCATGAACCATTTTTTAGGCATCCTAGAAATAACTTCTTAATGACTTAATCTTTTAGGAGTTGTTATTGAAGCTTTTTGTAGATTTGCTTCCATTATAATAGTTTCATTTTTTAATAATGATCTTAATGCTTTAAAGTTATAATCTGTAGTAGTAAGTTTGTACTGAATCATATAAATTTTTGAAATATTTTCTATTGTTCCTTCAAATATTCTTTTAGGTATTTTGATATTTAATACTAAGGATTTTGGTGTGTAAGCATTTCTTAATACCATTGAAAAGTTTAGATAACAATTGAAAAATACAGCACTGTCATGGATTCTAATATTCCTATTATTGAATCATTAGGCCTTAAAAGTCTTGTGTCTCTTAATAGAATCATTATAGGGGTGTTGACTCCTAATTGGCTATGAGTTTTTGTAGCTACTTGTATCAATCTTATATGAATGTATTTAAATCCATCTTTAATATGTTGTTCTAATAATTCTTTATTTAATAAATGTATTGTTTCACATAATCTTTCTAGATTATGAGAAGACTCTACCGTTTGAATAACATCTCTTGATTTAAAATTAAAGGTGTTTTGTTTATATATTTCTTTATGTTTAACCTCGGGTATTGATCAATTTTATAATTTATTTTCTATCTCAGCTATAACTAATTCTTGGTTTTGTTTCGATCTTGATCTACAAGCTGAGAAGCAGTGGAAGAGGAAGAAGGGGAAGCTAATACTATCTTATTATTTCTACTCCTATTGAGCTTATTCAGTGATCCTAATAGCTTAGCCATAATTAATCTAGATTAGTTATGCTCTTAGACTTATCGGGACGATAGTGTTATCGGTTCGGGACTATCCTTTTTCAATAAAACCCTGCCTATGTTCCGGGCTAACCAACGTACCACTCACTGCTACTTAGGTAGACCTCTAATCTGGCTACCAATGCTAAGTCTTTGAATAATCCTAATCTTGACTAATTTCTAACTAAACAGAACCTTTACGAGACTCTGATACCATTCTAACCCCTACCAATTCATAAGTAGATAAAATAAAAGGATTCAAGAATATAGGCAAAAGAATGCCAAATAGATATAGATACATACATACATATATATATATATATATATATATATATATATTATACATGTATATATATTTTATTAAGCATAATATGGCACGCCTTTCATACTTTTTTGAATCTATAAATATATCTTTATGACTAATGACTTAGTTCGTTGAAATCTATATTGTGACTAGCATTTGCTGCTGCAAAATAAACCAGTTCAAAAATAAATAGAATAAGATACTCATCTCAATAAAACATAAGTTCTAGTATCATAACCCTTTTGCCACAAAATCTCATCAATTACTATTTGTGCTTTGTGCTGGGAACAGGCATGCATATATATTGACCTAAAGGTTATACCTCTGTATATTAGTTCTTCTTTATCATAAGGTTCTATTTTCACTAAAAAATGAATAAACATTTATATTCATTTTTATATTTATTTTTTATTAATTATTATGAGTTTATTAATTATTATTATTTATTAATTACATTTCCATTTAATAATAATTTTTTTTGAGTAATTTCTTAATTACTATTACTAAATTAATATACATATATACATATACATTATATGTATGTATATACATGTATATATATATATATATATATATATATATACATGTATTCTTTTTCCCATCTTCTCTCTTCAATTACTGAGACCCGTACATTCAAAGGTTTAGTTAGCTCATCTCCTTATAAGAAGTCAGATCTCATCAAGATCAAGTGTAAAATTAAAAGTTAGTAACAGCAGAAATAGAGCATAAATTACAAAATTGATCAAAACCCGAAGTCAAACAAAAAGAAATATATAAACATAGTACGCTCAATTTTAAGTCTAGAGACATTGATCAAACAATAGACTCTTCTCATAATCTCAAAAAATTATGTGAAATAATACATTTATTAAATAAAGATTTATTAGATCAACATGTTGAGATGGATTCAAATACATTCATATAGGATTAATTCAAGTAGCTACAAAAACTCATAGTCGATTAGGAGTAAATACCCCTATAATGATTTTATTAAGAGATACAAGACTTTTAAGACCCAATGATTCCATAATAGGAATATTAGAATCAAACCTGCATGATGGTCCCATATTTTTCAACTGTTATCCGAATTCCTCAATGGTATTAAAAAATCCTTATACACTAAAATCTTTAGTATTAAATGTCAAAATACCTGAAGGAATATTTGAAAGAGCAATAGAAAATATTTCAATTATTTACATAGTTCATTATAAAATAACCACTACTAATTATAATTTTAAACCTCTAAGATTATCATTGAAGAATGAAACTATTATAATAGAAGCAAATTTAAGAAAAGCTTGAATAACAACCCTTAAAAGACTGGGTCATCAAGAAGTCATCTCTAGAATGCCCAAAAATTGATTTTTAGAAGAAGTTATGCCTGTTCAAAAAATTCAAAATACAAAAATTAAGTCAATAGTCCAAGAAAGAGAAAATCTTAAGATAGAAATGATGCGATCAACTTCTTTTAGACAACCTTCAAGAGCTTCTGTAGATGGGATCTACTATTAACGTAGATTTAACAGGAGTAATTTTAACCTAATGTTCCACAACCTTATATCAAGAAACTCCACAATCAGACTCTCTTTAATATTCTCCAATTAGGTCACAAGTCATTAATATGCTTACATTAGACAAATCCTTTGAAATAGATAAACTATAGATTAGAGCAGATTTTGAAGCTCCATACAATCTTCAAAAAAGAAATTGGTATTTTTCAATATTTAGTAAAGAACATACTTCTTTCTATCTTCAAGAATTTTATTCTTTTCTGAAGGAGAGGAGATTCAATATGTACTTTTTTACCTGATTTGAAATGTATAGTGGCAATAATAAAATACCAAATTCGTATATAGAAGAAAGAAAATTTTCAGTCAAAACAAAAACTTCAACACCTTAGAAAACCGTCCATAATGAAATCATAGAATTAGTCTACCCCCCATTAGAAACAATAAAAATCCCTACTAAAGAAGGAATAGAAATTAAAGTCAGTCCTTTCAAAACAGTTCCTCAAAATCCAATAAATAAAACTATAGAAAAATACGATATTCAAAAGGTTCATCAACAATTAAATTATTCTAATCAAATGTTAAATACTATGTCTCAACACCTCTAGAGAATAGAAAATCAAAATGTAAAAGAACCAATCAATCCTACGAATTTAAATAATAATCTAGATCCAACTGGTCCAATATATATAAAATTATTAATGTCCCTGAAAAAGAATTAAGCTCAATTACTTTAGGAAATAAGACAGATAATATGTTAGAAGAAAATAAAGGAAAATTAGAACAATTGTCCATAGGGAGTACTTCAAAAATAAATACTTTAATAAAATTAGATCAAATTGAAGAAGAACTATTAGAATCACAAAGTTTAAAAATAAATAAAATGAGATTTAGTAAAACTCCACTACCCACTATGAGAATCTGTTATCCAAGACTTACTTTTCCTGATGTGCAATATGAAGAAAGATTAAATTTTATAGACAGTTCTTACTCTAGCGAATCCATTATAGAATGGAATATTGATGGAGCAAGTGATCAACAAATATTCAATATAATTCACCAAATGACTATGGCAACCACAACCTTCAAAACTAGAGGGAACTATGATAAGAAAACTGCAACATTACTAGCAGTAGAATTTACAGGTCAATTAAAAGGATGGTGGGATAACATTCTACTTCCTATTGAAAGAGAGACAATATTAAATGCTATAAAATAAGAATCTAATGGTCAACTCGAACAAGATGCTGTAACCACACTATTATACACTATTACCAAACATTTCATAGGAGACCCAGTAAAACTCCAAGCAAGAGCAGGAGATCAACTAGCAAATCTTTATTGTCCCTCTATGTCAAATTATAGATGGTATAAAGACATGTTCTTATCAAAATTATGCTTAAGACCAGATGGTACAGCAGATTACTGAAAAGAACGATTTCTGGCCGGATTTGACAAATTATTTTCTGAAAAGGTCAAAACACATATTACTCAACAATTTAATGGATCAATACCATATAATTCATTAACATTTGGCCAAACTTCTAGTGATGTTATAAAAATAGGAATTCAAATTTGTACTGACTTTAAAATACAAAATAAGCTTAGAAGTGAGTCAAGAGAAAATAGAAGAGAATTAAGAACATTCTGTCAACAATTTGAAATAGAAGGAATTAAGGCCCCTTCTAAATGTATTAAATCAAAAACTCAAAAATCTATTAAGACTTTTAAAAAGAAAAATAAATTTCAAAAGAAAACTTCATCACCAACTGCAAAAACCAAAACATCTAAAAAATATAAAAGATCAAAAAATGAAGTAGTCTGTTATAAATGCGGACAGTTTGGACATTATAAAAAAGATTGAAGGACGAAACAAAAAATTAAGAAATTAAATTTAGGAGAACCTTTAGAAAAAAGATTAATCAACATTTTGATTAACGATCAATATTCTTCAACATCAAAAATAGAAGAAAGCTCTGATCAAGAATTAGAAGTAGTATATAACATTCAAGAAGAATTTGATAGCGAGTCTAATAATATAGAAGAAGAATGTTTAGGCCAGAACCTTGTGATTGTTCAAAATGTATAAACCCTAAATTTATAAATGTAATAACAAAAGATCAAGTTGCCACGTTAATATCAAAAATAGAAAAAATGTAAGATTCCAACTTAAAACAAGAATTCTTATAACAATTAAAAATTCTAGTAGACAAAAAAGAAAATCAAAAGATTATATAGAAAAAATTGAAATGAAAAACGTTCTACCAAGATTCAAACCTATGGAAAGAGAAGTCATTACTCTACAAGATTTGCTGCAAGAAATAAAAAATTTAAAACAAGAAATTAATCAGTTAAAACAAAAAGATATTCAATTAGAATTCAAATTTCTTAGATTACAAGGAAATCAAATAATTTCATCTCAAACTGAGAAGGCAAAACAAATAGAATTCTCTTCTTCAGATCAAGATTCATATATAAATTTGTTAAACCAATTACAGTTCATAAATGGTGGTGTCCTATAGAATTAGTAATTAAGAAGAAAAATTTCAATTAATTACTTTAGTAGATTCTAGAGCAGACATGAAATGTATTAGAGAATGATTAATTCTAACAAAATACTATGAAAAAACTAAAGAATCATTAAGTAGTGCTAATGGTTCAAATATAATTGTTACATACAAAGTATCAAATGCAAAGATCTGTCCTATTACTATTTTGCATTAATTTTATTACTCTATTTTCCTTCATATTACAGAATATGAATATTGAAAAGATAAATTTATTGAGATGATCAGAAACTTACAGAAAGATTGATGAAAATTTACAAGAAAGAAGGAAGAGCACACTTTTTTACAAAGAGAATTTTGAGAGATAAATACACAGATTTTTTCGATGCCCTCTTATAAACTAGAAGGCTCCTTATATAGAGAACCGGAGCATCTTCTTACAGTGACTATAATTATTCATACCGACATAATTTATTACAACTTTTGACTAATAAGATTTGCTTTTCAAAAGTAAATAAAAATCTAATGATCTTGGTCGGACATGTGAATGAACAGAAGGTGAGCATCTTGTACTAAAAGTAGTCTGATGAGCATCTTTTACTTTTGACTGATCAGCTTTTGCATGTGACTATGTATCTATAGTTACTATGTATATATAGATACATATATGTATATATATATATATATATATATATATATATATACATATATATATATATATGTATCTATATATAGGTAGAATAAAATGAAACAAATATAAAATAGAATAAAATAAAGAAAATTGGAAATAATCAAAGTATATGGATATTGAAAATATATATTATGATTGAAAAGTATTAGAAACTTACAGAGAGATGTTAAAGAAATTTTTACAAAGAGAGAGAGAGAGAGCACAGCACACATTTACAAAGAATTTTGAGGAAATATTTTTTTCGATGCCTCCTTCTAAATGAGAGGCCTCCTTATATAAATTAAGTCTCAGCTAGTCCAAGTATTTCTTAATAGTAATTTACAATAATGCATTTAACAACATGATTTACAACTTTTGACTTTTGAGTCATGCTTTTCTAAAGTCGTTTGAGAATCTTGACAAGCAGTCTACTAGCATGTGATTGAATAGTGGATTGTCTTCAATGATTTGAACTCTTTGCACCGAAAGTAACTTTCTTTTAAAAAAGATGAAATAATGCATTGTACAGTTTTGACTTTATTTGTATTAAGACAAGTTATTGAGGTTAATGCCGAAACAATCATCTTCATTGAGTGGCGTATAACTTTGATTTGATCCAACTTCATCCTTATCTATTTGGTCTTGCTCTTGAGAAGAAGTGTGAGATAGTACATCCTTCAGCTTTTTTAAAAATTCTTCATTTGATAGAGATGAGACTAATTCAGCCATAATCTTGGATTTTTCAGACAATAAAAAGGCTTCTGTAGAAATAACCTGTTTTGAATCATTCTTGAGATATTTTGGATTTTTCTAAAACCAGTTTTGTAACTTTTGATCAGATAATAATTCACGATCAAATTTATTCCACCATTTTATCTTGATATTGTGTACTAGACACCTGATATCAACATCTTTGTCTTGTTGAGTTATATCATAGTCCCAAGTCATGATCCAGCTAATATTCATTGACGCCACAAAAGATAATAATGTATAACCAGTATGAAAAGTTGTTTGATCTTTGAATTTATAATAGAAGGATATTGCATAGTCAGTAAAGATTTAGACAGTGGGTCCAAGATCATGAAACTATTTCACAAACCATTTAGGAAAATTTAGAGAAATTCCCCTTTTGAACCATATAAACCAGGAATGTGAATAGGGTTGGTAATAAAAAAAATTACACCAGGCATTTATATAATCCTGATAATTATAATACTAAGGAGTGAATTATTTTGAGAAAGATCAGAGGGTAAACAATTAAATTGGCCATTCTGAAGGAGAATAGACTTTGATAATCTTGACTTTTGAAAATAAATTTTTAATGAGTCATTTTTATCTAGAGTATGAGTAAGTTCTATTGAATCGGTGTCAACTAGGATGAATTCATGGAAAAGTCTATTTTTTGAGAATCTTGATGAGGGTATTGCCATAAAGAAGGAAAAAAGTCTATTGAATCAAGATTAAGAGTGTTAGAAGATTTAGCATTGGTAGGCATATTAAGTTGTTGCCTAAGTAGCAGTGAGTGGTGCGTTGGTCAGCCCGTGGATAGGCAGGGTGTGCCGGAATAAGGTGGTCCTAAACTGATAACACTATGGTCCCAATAAGTCTAAAAACATAATTAATCAAGATTCATCATGGCTAGACTATTAAGATTGCTTAGTGAGCTTAATAGAGGTAGAAATAATAAGATAGTATTAGCTTCTTGTTCTTCTTCTTCTCAACCTATAGATCAAGATCATGTTCAAAATCAAGAGTTAGTAAAAGCAAAGATAGAAAATAAACTACAAAATTGATCAATACCTGAAGTTAAGCATAAAGAAATATATAAACATAATACGTTCAATTTTAAGTCCAGAGATGTTGTTCAAACAATCGAATCTTCTCATAATATGAAAAAATTATATGAAACAATACATTTATTAAATAAAGACTTATTAGATCAACATGTTAAAGACGGATTCAAATACATCCAAAACTCATAGTCAATTAGGAGTTAATACTTCTATAATGATTTTATTAAGAGATACAAGACTCTTAAGACCCAACGATTCAATAATAGGAATACTAGAATCAAATCTTCATGAAGGCCCTGTATTTTTCAGTTGTTACCCTAATTTCTCAAAGTTATTAAAAAATCCCTATACACCAAAATCCTTAGTATTAAATGTTAAAATACCCGAAGGAATATTTGAAGGAGCAATAGAAAATATTTCAATTAATTACAGAATTCATTATAAACTTACCACTACTGATTACAACTTTAAAGCTTTAAGATCATCATTAA
Organism: Castanospermum australe; assembly: GCA_019955255.1. NCBI lineage: Eukaryota > Viridiplantae > Streptophyta > Magnoliopsida > Fabales > Fabaceae > Castanospermum > Castanospermum australe. The sequence goes on from NSJW01000026.1 coordinate 87,396, forward strand.
AGAATGAAACTATCATAATGAAAGCAAATTTAAGAAAAGCTTCAATAACAACCCCTAAAAGATTAATTCATCGCAAAGTTATCTCTAGGATGCCCAAAAATAGTTTATTAGAAGAAATCATGTCTGTTCCAAAAATTCAAAGTACAAAAATTAAGTCGATAGTCCAAGAAGGAGAAAATCTTATGATAGAAATGATGCGATTAATGATAATTGAATTTTATCACACTTAATTGTTGTATTTGATTAATGATTTTAGGGCTGTTTAGTGTGTAATTAATGATTTTTAGTCTAAATTGGGCTTTGGGCTTTTAATTGGATTTAATTCATTTTCGTGCTATTTTTCTAGATTTATACTGTTCCAGTATTTTGATTATAACTTTTGTTCTAGGTATCCGATTAACCTCATTCTTGTTTCGTTTTTCAGATAACTCAAAGAGCTACAAATGGTATTAAAGCTTGAAGGCCAAATTCGGACAAGAAGGCAGTCAAAATTGGATCCAAAGTCAGTTACAAAATTCTGGAGTTATGTTTAGTTAATTGGGCTTAACTTTGTAATTAGGAGTCCAAATTACCTAGGACCAAAGCCATTAGTTATGTTTTTTAATTTGGGCCAGTTTTGGAGCCCTGACCTGGTTTAGTTTTAGGTTTAAATAGCAGATTAGGGCAACATGAATTGCAGCTTTTGATTTTGGAGAAATTTTCAGATCTACACCTCTTCTCTTTTGTCTCGCATCTTGTTCATCTTGTTCTTCTTTTCCTTTCCTTTTTGTTTTCTGTTTTTTCCCAGCCATGGTAGGCTAACTTTCCATTCAATCAACCCATGAGTTGAGGGTTTTGCTGCTGAATCCAGAGGACCCGTGCTCTCCATGAACTGAATCCGTTTTTTCTTCCCCCTTTACTCGAATTGAGCAACACGATTGTGTACGTTGAATCCGAGCGGATGAGGTTTGTCCATGAGGTTTGTTTATGATTTCTGTATTTTGATCATCCAGGGGAAGGGATTAAATGTTAGATTTAATATTTAGGTTGATTAACCCAAGGGATTTAAAATCAAAACAGGTTGAAGTGAATACTGTGCGATGGCATGAGTGAACGCACCAAGGGTTTGATTAAATGCTAGGTGATTGTCTAGTAGAGAGGGTTCCTATATGAATGCAGGGATTTCGATTTGTTTAGGGTCAACCACGAAATTCAGTAATTCTTTGTCCAGTGACGGATGTCCTTGAAACCTCAATTCTGGGTTGGTTGATTGCTTTTAATTTGTTAATTTCATTTTATCTCTTGCTCTAATTTCGTTTTATATCTTGCTTTAATTTCAATCGAATTAAACCCCCCTGTTTATTGTTTTGTTTTCCAATTGAGTGATTTAGTCCTATGCAAAATTCCTTGGGAGACGATTCAGGTTGTCCTATATTACAAATTTATTTATAAGCCTGATTAATTTGAGTGAATTCGACAGTTCACGTCAAATTTTGGCGCCGTTGCCGGGAATTTTTTGCATTGTTCTTTTGATCTTGATTATTGCATATTAACAGTAGATTAGAGTAGAGTAGCTGCATTTCATTTTGTTCCTTGTTCCACACTTGAATAGAGTAGAGTAGCTTAGTAGTGTCGAAAGTGTCAAAAGTGTCGCAAGTGTCGCATAATTGGACTAACTTGTGGAGTTAGGTGCTGAGGCTAGGTATCCAAAGTTTATGCACCATCCTGAGCAAAACTAACCCAAAAAGGGTTAATCTGGTGTCAAAATCTTGAAATTCCTTCATCTGGTATGAGTTTTCTTGCCAAATTCCATCGTTTAGACCACTTTTTCAATTTTTTTTTATTTTCGTGATTTTTAAAAATCACAAAAAAATTACAGAAAATCAAAAATACATTTTAGAATTTTACTGTGGTGGTCCCATAATTTTTAAAATTCATTTGATAGTGTTTTTGATTTTATTTTGACTAATTTCTTAGTGTAGTTTACATATTTTATATGCTGTTAGTATTTTTGCCTGTTATGCCTTATGCTGTATGACTAGGAGTAGTAGCAATGCACATGACCTGATTGCTTTTGATCCTGAAATAGAGAGAACATTGCATGTTGCTAGAAGGGCTTCTAGGCTAAATCATAGGATTGTTACTGAACTTGATCCTGAGTCCGAGCATATTCAGCATATTGAGCATTCTGATTCTGTTCCATCTGTTAGTTTTCCTAGTTCTTCTAATAGTGTAGATTTTACTTATTCTAGTGGTAGTTTCATTAATTCTGAGAGCATGGATAATAGAACTTTAAAGGAATTGGCTGCACCTGACGTTAACTATCAACCTTTGTGCATCCAATATCCTGATCTTGATGCTGACTTTGAGCTTAAATCTGGTCTTATCCATTTGCTTCCCAAGTTTCATGGTCTTGCAGGTGAGGATCCACATAAGCATTTGAAGGAGTTCCATGTGGTTTGCAGCACAATGAAACCACAAGGAATTGATGAGGAGCAGATTAAATTGAGAGCTTTTCCTTTCTCTCTATATGGATGAGCTAAGGACTGGCTATACTACCTTCAATCCTCATCCATTGGAAGCTGGAATGACATGAAGAGATTATTTTTGGAGAAGTTTTTCCTAGCTTCAAGAGCCACTGCAATCAGAAAGGAGATATGTGGCATAAGGCAAGCAAATGGAGAGAAATTTGCATGAATACTGGGAGAGGTTCAAGAGGCTATGTGTAAGCTGTCCACACCACCAGATATCTAATCAGTTGCTGATAGTATACTTCTATGAAGGCTTGTTACCCATGGACAGAAATATGGTAGATGTAGCCAGTGGTGGAGCTTTAGTTGATAAGACACCTGCTGCGGCCAGAGAATTGATAGCAAACATGGCAGCTAATTCCCAACAATTCGGCACTAGAGCAACCAGCAGTAGGGTGTTCTCAATTCAAGCACCCCCAGTTCAATATTACAGTGCCCAGAAACCAGCAGTAGCGTCCAGTGCAGACCACCAGAGACTGGAAAAATATACTAGACGAATTGACCTCATTAGTAAGGCAATTAGCAGTGACACAAACAGTGCATTCTCCCACTCCACAGATAAGTAGACCACGTGGTATTTGTTCTGATCTACTCCACCCCACTGATGCTTGCCCAACTTTGCAAAGAGAGCACCTCTCCAGACCAATTAGTAGCTGCAGCAGGAGTCTTTCCTGGAAAGCCACAGTGTCAGCAGCAACATAATCCATTTTCAAACACTTATAATTCTGGCTGGAGAGATCATCCAAACTTAAGGTGGAACCAGAACCAGAACCAGATTCAGAACCAGAACCAGCAGAATTTTCCACAATACCAACATAGGCAGTTTCCACAGCACACAAACAGAATTTCTAACAATCTGTACCTCCACAGCCAGTGCAACAGCAGCCACCAACACAACAGCAGACCAGTAGTGGTCCTTCACTGGAAGATTTGGTGAAGCAGCTTGCAATGAACAGTTTGCAATTCCAGCAGAGAACTGAATCTTCCATTCAGAATTTGCAAACTCAGATTGGACAGTTAGCAACATCACTGAACCAGCTCCAACCCCAGGGATCAAACAACTCTCTTCCTTCACAGACAATTCCCAATCTGAAGGGAATGTCAGTGCTAATATCCCTAAGGTCTGGCAAGCAACTAGAAGAGCCCAAGCAAGCTGCAGTTGAGGCTGAACCAACCCCAGAAAAGGAGAAGATTGATGCTAAGAAAGTGAAACATTAAAGCAAGGCAATGATGAGTCTGAAACCCCCATCCCTCTACCTTTCCCTCAGAGAGCCCTTCAATCCAAAAAGTTGGCAGAGAAAGCACAAGAAAAGGAGATCCTAGAGACATTTAGAAAAGTTGAAGTCAACATCCCTCTCTTAGATGCGATCAAGCAGATTCCCAAATATGCCAAATTTCTGAAGGAGTTATGTACCAACAAGAGGCGACTGAAGGGAATGAGCAAGTGGACCTTGAGTCAGAATGTGTTAGCACTCATCCAGCCCATGCCTAAGAAGTGCAAAGATCCAGGGACGTTTACTATTCCTTGCAATAATTGGAAATTGTAAATTGATGATTGCATGTTAGACTTAGGTGCTTCCATAAATGTCATGCCTGAATCTATTTATAATTCTCTTAGTCTCGGTCCTTTGCGTGCTACTGTGTTGTTATCCAGTTAGCTAATAGGAGTAATGCTCACCCTGCTGGTCTGATTGTGGATGTTTTAGTTAGAGTAAAATGAATTAATATTCCCTGCTGATTTTTTACATTTTAGAGATGGAGAGTGAGTCTCCTAGCAGTGGACCCCGATTATTCTCGGGAGGCTTTTCTTGAAACAGTTAGGACTAAGATAGATTCTGGTACTCTTTCCATGGAATTTGGTGATAGTATTGTGCATTTTAATATCTTTGATGCCATGAAACATCCTAGGAAGAGCATTCAGTTTTTTGCATTGATGTGGTTGATGATGTTTATGCTGAATTGTGTGTTTGATTATCCAGATTTTGTATCTGTTAATGACGCTATTGTTTGTGGTTGTACTGATAATGAATGTGCCCTGTTTGCACTGAATTTCCATGTTTTTCGAATTTTTGTGATGCACTAAATAGTGATGATGATTCTGATTCAATTGGTGATTCTGACTTGCCTGATGGTAATTCTGATGTGAACTTGTGCAGTCTGGGCAAGAGTTCTGCTTTCTTGAATTTATTTTCAGGCACTATAGGTTCAACTGATGTACATGCTGTAGAATTGGTGTAACCCACCAAGCTTCTTCCCTCTACTGAGCAGCCGCCAAAGTTAGAGCTGAAATCTCTGCCTGATCACTTAAAATAGCCTTCTTGGAGGAGAATGAGCAGCTGCCAGTCATTGTGGCAAGAAACCTTCTACCTGATCAAGAGGAGCAGCTGCTGAGATTATTAAAGGAAATAAGAAGGCGATTGGGTGGACTTCAGCTGATATTGTTGGCATTAGCCCTTCCATGTGCATATATCGAATTTCATTGGAAGAGGGTGCTAAGCCAGTAAGGGCAACCTCAGAGGCGCTTGAATCCCCTTATTCTGGATGTGGTGAAAAAGGAAGTGACTAAGCTCCTGCAAGCTGGCATTATCTACCCCATCTCTGATAGCCAGTGGGTCAGCCCAGTTCAAGTAGTTCCCAAAAAGTCTGGGAGTGACTGTAGTGGCCAACTAGAAAAATGAGCTAATTCCCACAAGTGCTCAGAACAGCTGGAGAGTCTACATAGAGTATCGGAAGCTCAACCAGGCCACCCACAAGGATCACTATCCTTTACCCTTTATTGATCAGATGTTTAGAGCGGTTGGGCTGGTAAGTCTCATTATTGTTTTTTAGATGGCTACTCAGGCTACTTCCAAATCCATATTGCACCTGAAGATTCAAGAGAATACTACCTTCACATGCCCTTTGGAACATTTGCATACAAAAGGATGCCCTTTGGACTCTGCAATGCACCTGGAATCTTTCAGCGGTCATGGTAAGCATCTTTTCTGAATTTTTAGAGGATTGCATGGAAGTATTTATGGATAATTTACTGTGTATGGGTCTTCTTTTGATGCATGCTTGGGTAGTTTGGCTAGAGTCTTGAATAAAATGCATTGAGACCAATCTTGTGTTGAACTTTGAGAAATGTCATTTCATGGTTGAGTCAGGGATAGTTTTAGGACACGTAGTGTCTAGAAAGGGTATTGAGGTAGATCCTGCTAAGATAGATGTTTTTTCTGCTTTACCTTACCCCGCGTCTGTGCGGGAAGTGCGTTCTTTTCTTGGTCATGCAGATTCTACCAGCGCTTCATCCGAGACTTTAGCAAGATTGCCCGGCCCTTGTCCAACCTTCTGCAACACGACACATTTTTGTGTTTGATGATGAGTGTACGTCAGCCTTTAATCATTTGAAGCGCTGCTTGACCACAACTCTGGTGATCCAGCACTAGATTAGTCTCTTCCATTTGAAGTGATGTGCGATGCCTCCAACTATGTTGTTGGTGCAGTTCTTGCTCAGCGGGTCAATAAGGCCCCTCATGTCATTGCTTATGCCTCCAAGACTTTGGTTCTGGCCTAGTCTAATTACATAACCACTGAGAAAGAACTTTTGGCTGTAGTTTTTGCACTTGATAAGTTTAGGTCATATTTGCTAGATACTAGGGTGATTGTCTTTTCTGACCATGCAGCCTTGAAGTTTCTTTTGAAAAAGGCAGATGCTAAGCCTTGACTTATTCGGTGGATGTTGTTGCTCCAAAGAATTCGACATTGAGATTAAGGATAGAAGTGGAGCAGAGAACTGGGTAGCTGATCACTTGAGTCGGATTACTCACCATCCTTCTGACCTCTCTTCCATTCGGGATGATTTTCCTGATGAGCAGGTTTTACAGCTGCAAGGTAAGCTTCCATGGTATGCTGACTTAGTAAATTATTTGGTTGCTAGTGTTTTACCTGCTGATTCTACTAGGGCCCAGACTCTGAAATTGAAAAGTGAATCTAAATACTATGTTTGGGATAACCCTTATTTGTGGAGATTCTGTAATGACCAAGTAATTAAGAGATGTGTGCCTGATAATGAGTTTCATTCCTTTTTACATTTTTGCCATGCTTCTGCTTGTGGTGGTCACTTTGGACCCCAAAGAACTGTTAGGAAAGTGTTAGATTCTGGTTTATTTTGGCCTTCCTTGTTTCATGATTCATATCTGTTTTGCAAGTCATGTGAGAACTGTCAGAGGGCAGGGAGTATTTCCCGTAGGCATGAGATGCCCCAGCAACCTATACTGTTTTGTGAAGTTTTTGATGTTTGGGGTATTGATTTTATGGGTCCATTTCCTGTTTCCCATGGTTTTACTTACATATTGCTGGCTGTTTATTATGTCTCAAAATGGGTTGAGGCGAAAGCCACCGGGACTGATGATTCTGCTGTGGTTGTAGATTTTGTCAGGTCTCACATTTTCTGCAGGTTTGGTGTTCCTATTGTATCAATAATAAAATACCAAATCTGTATATAGAAGAAAGCAAAATATCAGTTAAGACAAAAACTTCAACACCATGAAAAACCATCAATAATGAAATCATAGGTTCAACCTACCCTCCATTAGAAACAATAAAAATTTCTACTAAGGAAAGAATAGAAATAGAAGCCAGCCCTTTCAAAATAGTTACTTAAAATTCAATAAATAAAACTGTAGAAAAACACGATATTCAAAAGGTACATCAGCAATTAAATTATTCCAATCAAATATTAAATACTATGTCTTAACACCTTCAGATAATAGGAAATCAAAATATGAAAGAGTAGATCAATCCTAAAAATTTAAATAATAATTTAGATCTAACAAGGCCAATGTATAAAATTATTAATATTCCTAAAAAAGAATTAAGCTCAATTACTTTAGGAAATAAGACAAATAATACATTAGAAGATCAAAAGTAGATCAAATTGAAGAAGAATTATTGGAAGCACAAAATTCAACAATAAACAAAATGAGATTTAGTTAAATCCAAGACCTACTTTTCCTAATGTCCAATACAAAGAAAGATCAAATTTTATAGATAGTTATCAACAAATATTAGACATAATTCAACAAAAGACTATGGTAGCCACCGCCTTCAGAACTAGAAGAAATTCTGATAAAAAAACTGCAACATTAATTGCAATAGGATTCACAGGTCAATTAAAAGGATGGTGGGATAACATCCTCCTTCCTACAGAAAAAGAGGTAATATTAAATGCTGTAAAACAAGACCCTAGTGGACAACTCGAACAAAATGCAGTAACTACATTATTATATACTATTACCAAACACTTCATAGGAGACCCAGTAAAATTCCAAGCAAAAGCAGGAGATCAACTAGCTAATCTTTATTGCCATCCAAGTCAGATTATAGGTAGTATAAAGATATGTTTTTATCAAAACTATGTTTAAGACCAGATAGTGCAGCAGATTATTAGAAAGAACTATTTTTTGCTGGACTTCTCATATTATTTACTGAAAAGGTCAAGACCCATATAACCCAACAATTTAGTAGAATAATACCTTATAATTCATTAACATTTGGTCAAATTTCTAGTTATATTATAGAAACAGGACTCCAAATATGTGTGTGTGTGTGTGTATATCCTATTGTTAGTAATGTTGCAGTTTTCTTATAAAGTTTCCTCTAGTTTTGAAGGTTGTGGCTGCATAGTCATGTGTTATATCGTATCTAATATTTATTGATCATTAGCTCCGTTGATATTCCATTGTATAATGGATTCGCCAGAGTAGGACCTATCTACAAAATTTAATCTTTCTTTGTATTGTACATCGGAAAAAGTATACCTTAGGTAATAGTTTCTTGTCGTAGATAAATGGGCTCTACTAAATTTTATTTTTTTTTATTTTTGAATTTTGTGATTCTAATAATTCTTCTTCAATTTGGTCTAATTTTTTTAAAGTATTTATTTTTGAAGTACTCCCTAATGATAAATGTTCTAATTTTTTTTTTAATTTCTTCTAAGGTATTGTCAGTCTTATTTCCTAAAGTAATTAAGCTTAATTCTTTTTCAGGAACATTAATTATTTTATATATTGGTCTTGTTAGATCTAGATTATTATTTAAATTTTTAGAATTTACTGGTTCTTTTATATTTTAGTTTTGAGACATAGTATTTAATATTTGATTAGAATAATTTAATTGCTGATGAACCTTTTGAATGTCATATTTTTTTATATTTTTATTTATTGAATTCTGAGGAACTGTTTTAAAAGGATTAGCTTCTATTTCTATTTGTTCTTTAGTAGGGATTTTTATTATTTCTAATGGGGGAGTAGGTTGATTCTATAATCTCATTATTGACAGTTTTCTAGGGTGTTAAAGTCTTGGTAGTGACTGCTATTTTGTTTTCTTTTATATAAGGATTTTTTGTTTTATTATTAACACAGTACATTTTGAACCATACAAAAAAATACATATTGAACTTCCTCTCCCTCAAAAAAGAATAAAATTCTTATAAATAGCAAGAAGTTTGTTCTTTACTGAATGTGGAGAAATACCAATTTCGTTTTGGAAGATTATGAGGAGCTTCAAATTCTGTTCTAATCCATGGTTTATCTACTTGAAAGGGTTTATCTAATGTAAGCATGTTAATAACTTATGATCTGGTTGGAAAGTATTGAGGAGAGTATGATTGTTGAGTTTCTTTTAATAAAGACTGGGGGACATTAGGTTGAAAATTTACTCCTGTTAAATCTACATTAATGGTAGATCCATCAACAGAAGCTTTTGAAGGTCGACGAATTCAAATGGTGGATTGATTTTTTTCAATTTTATGAGAATTTGATAGCATCATTTCTATCCTAAGATTTTCTCCTTTTTGTATTATTGACTTAATTTTTATATTTTGAATTTTTGGGACGGTCATGATTTCTTTTAATAACCAGTTTTTGGGCATCCTAAAAATTACTTCTTGATGACAAAATTTTTTAGGAGTTGTTATTGAAGTTTTTCTTAAATTTGCTTTCATGATAATAGTTTCATTTTTTAATGAGGATTTTAAAGCTTTAAAGTTATAGTTAGTGGAAGTAATTTTTTAATGAATTCTATAAATAATCAAAATATTTTCTATTGCTCCTTCAAATATTCCTTCGAGTATTTTGACATTTAATACTACAGATTTTGGAGTATAAGAGTTTTTTAATACCATTAAAAAATTTAGGTAACAATTGAAAAATACAAGACCATCATGTAAGTTTGATTCTAATATTCCTATTATGGAATCGTTGGATCTTAAAAGTCTTGTGTCTCTTAATAAAATCATTATAGGAGTATTGACTCCTAATCAACTATTAGTTTTTGCTGCTACTTGAATTAATCCTATATGTATATTTTTGAATCCATCTTTAATATGTTGATCTAATAAATCTTCGTTTAATAAATATATTATTTCACATAATTTTTTCATATGATGAGAGGACTCTATTGTTTGAACAACGTCTCTTGACTTAAAATTGAATGTATTGTGTTTATATATTTCTTTGTATTTGACCTCGAGGATTGACCAGTTTTGTAATTTATTTTCTATTTCTGCTATAACCAACTCTTAGTTTTGTACTTGATCTTGATCTATAGGTTAAGAAGAAGAAGAAGAAGAAGAAGAAGCTAATACTATCTCATTGTTCCTACCTCTATTGAGCTCACTAAGTGATCTTAATAGCTTAGCCATAATTAATGCCATCAAACTTATGGGGACCACAGTGTTATCGGTTCAAGACCACTCTACTTTTGGCAAACCCTGCCTATTTCCGGGCTGACCAACGCACCACTCATTGCTACTTAGATAGCAATTTAATCTGCCTACCAACGCTAAGCCTGCAAACACTCTTAATCTTTGACTAATTATAACTAAACAGAGTCTCTAATAGGCTTACCTTTTGGAACCCCTGGCGGCTCATTTATAAGTCAAAAAATAAATGAAATAATAAGAAATTAAAACAAAATATATGAAATAATAAGAAATATAAACAAAGTATTGAAGATTGAAATGATAATTTTATTGAAAAGATTGGAAACATACAAAGATATATTGATGAAAGATTTACAGAGAGAAAACACAGCACACTTTTGTATGAGAGAGAGAGAGAGAGATAATTTTTTTCCTGATACCCCTTCAAGAATAAGAGGCTTCCTTATATAGAGGAACTTTGGCTATCCCGAGCATCCCTTAATAGTAAAATTAATAATACATCTGACAAAGCTATTTACAACTTTTGACTTTTGATCTTTGTTCTTTTGCAAATCTGATAAGCATATTCTGCTTTTGCACTGAAAGTAATCTTTTGAAAGTCTGATGATCATCATGTGATTGAACAGTGGATGAGCATCTTCTGCTTTTTGCTTTGAAAGGAATCTCTTTATTGATTTGTCTTGCCAAAAGTAGGTTGCATATCTTTTCTTTTGTACTGAATGGAATCTCCTTTTGCTAAAAGTAACATGCTGTCTTGATTTTACTCGTATTGGGACAAATTATTGATGTCAAAGCAATCATCCTCATTGAGTGGAGTGTAGCTCTGACTTGAACCTACTTCATCGTTATCCACTTGTTCTGGTTTCAGAGAGGTGTGCGATAGCACGTCCTTCAACTTTTTTTGAAAATTCTTCTTTTGATGTAGAGGAAGCCAATTCTGCCATGATCTTAGACTTTTCAGCTAGGAAAAGGGCTTCTGATGAAACATTCTGTGTTGAGTTATTTTTAAGATATTTTGGATTTCTTTGGAAACCATTCTTTTAGCTTTTGATCAGATAATAATGCTCGGTCAAATTTATTCCACCATTTAATCTTTATATTACGTATTAGGCACTTTATGTCAACTTCTTTGTCTTGTTGAGCTAGATCATAAGCCCAAGTCATTATCCAACTACTGTTCATAGAGGCCACAAAGGATAATAGTCGGTATCCTATGTGAAAAGTAGTTTGATCTTTGAATTTATAATAAGATGATATGGCATAATCAGGGAGAATTTGGATAGTGGGTCCAAAATCATGAAACACTTAATAAACCATTTTGGAAAGTTCAAAGAAATTTCTTGTTTAAATCAAATAAACCAGGAATGAGTATAGGATTGATAGAAGAAAAGATTGTACTAGGCATTGACATAATCTTGATAGTTATAATATTAAGGGGTGAACTGTTTTGAGAAAGATCTAAGAGTAAACATTTGAACCGGCCAGTCTGAAGCGGAATAGACTTTAAGGATTTTAATTTTTGAGAATAAGATTTTTAAAGAATTGTTTTTGTCAAGAGTATGAGTTAATTCTATAGAGTCGGTCGGTATCAATAAGAATAAATTCATGAAAAAGTCGGGTTTTTTGAAGGTCTGAAGGAGGATAATGCCAAGAAGGAGGAAAAATTTTTTGAGCTATTTGTCGGGGAGTAGAATTATTTTGAACCCATTCTAGTTCTATAATTATAATAAGTAAGTAGTCTTGTTTTTCATGATATAGTTGGCACTCTGGTAAAAAATTTTGAGTAGAGGGTAAATCAGGTTTTGATGAAGAGGGGGTTAAAGGGTAAATTTGTTTGAAACAGTGTTGAATGAGGACGTATTGAACTTTGACCCTGTTGAATAGTTTGTAGAAAACTTCTTGAACAAGATTCTTGAACATTATTAGCTCTCAGAGGAGAGCCATATTGATCTTTTGAAATAGGTTTACTCTTTGCACTCATGGAATCTCAGTGGAAGATTCTTTCTTTTTTCCCTGCAAAAACTCTCTTGTAAGAAAATCAAGTAGATGATTTTGTTGTCCTTTTATATGAACAATATCAAAATTGAAGCAGGATAATAAAGCTTGCCATCTTGCAAAAATATATTTAGAAACTAGGTTTTGAACATTGTTTTGTAAAACACTTGGAGTCACTTTACAATCAGTTCGTAATGAAAAATTTTCATTGAATAAATCATCCTGAAATTTTTAATACATAGTACTATAGATAAAATTTCTTTTTTCACTATACTATACTTTTTTTGAGCTGGTTGCCAAATTCTTGAGTGATATCTAATAACTTGCTCTTTAGAAGAGTCTTTATGGACTTGTTTTAATATACCTCCGTATCCTCATTCGGAAGCATTTGTTCCTACTTTGAGACATGCATCTAGATCAGGAATTCCTAAATAAAAAAGTTTTTTGACTAGATGTTTTATAGTAATAATGGACTCGGTCATAGAATATCCCATAAAAGCGACTTTTTTCTAAGCCTTTTATATAATAGAGAACAAATAGTTCTTATGTTAGGGATGAAATCAGACACATAATTGACACATCCTAAAAATCTTTGTAATGGAATTTTGTCTTTTATTTCATCATGAAATTTATTAGCAAATTCTATGGATCTAGTAATATGGGTAATTATTCCTTGATAGACTTCGAATCCTAGAAATCTAATTTTTTTTTTAGAAAGTTTCATTTTTCTTGCAGATACTACTAATCCATTTTCTTTGATAATATTTAGAAATTGCTCTAGATGAGATATATGCTGGGTTACTAAGTTTGAAAATACTAGTATGTCATCTAAATATACTATAGTAAATTTTGTATAAGAATTAAGAATATTATTCATAATATTTTGAAATTCATTAAAAGCATTTTTGAGTCCTTGTGGCATAACATTCCATTTGTAATGACCAAAAGGTACTACAAAAGCAATTTTGTATTTATCCTTTTCATTGACCTGAATTTGATAATATTCAAATTTCATATCTAATTTTAAAAAAATTAGTGCGTTATGAATTCTTTTAATTAAATATTTTTTATTGGGAATTGGATATTTTATCCATTTTAATACTTTATTTAGAGGTTTGTAATTAATTCTAATCTTGGCGCACCTCTCTCTAATTCTAATGAATTCATGACATAAAATGCAGCACAGCTCTAGGGAGACTTGTTGGGTCTAATTAATTTTTTATCTAAATATTGTTGAAGTTCTTTTTTATAATATTCTAAATATTCCTGATTCATTTGATTTGGTTGGGCTTTGGTTGGAATATCTTTTTCATTAAAATGATCTTCATAATGTAGTGTTATAATATATTATTTTCTTGACCAAAAAGCATTGGGGACTTGGCTGCAAATTTCTTTTTCAAATTTTTGATATGTTTTTTGTATAACGTCTTTAATTTGTGTGGGTTTGTTAATTGTTGTTCTACTCGATGATATTGAATTTCTTTACTTAACATATTTAGTTGTTTTTGTTATTTTGAAGTATATTTATCTTTGATATTAATGAATTTTGAACTAGATTTAGTTCTTTTATCTAAGGAGACTTAAGAAATTCAAAAATGAACTTTAGTTCCTAAAGCTGTTGATACTAAACCTTGATTACTAACCGTAAAGGGGTATAATAAGATTAAAAAATGGAGTTCCAAATATCACTTGTTTGGAGATATTTTTGACCATTAAGAATGAAGTTTTATAACAGATTTTATTTTCACAAATCTTAACATTTGATAATTTATAAGTAATGATTAATTTTCATATATATATATATATATATATATATATATATATGTATATATGTACCTGGCAGCTCATAAGAAAGTAGAAGTAGAAAATAAGAGATTAAACAGAATATAGCAGAGTGTGAATATTGAAAAGATAATTTTGTTGAAAAAGAACAGAAACTTACAGAAAGATATTGAAGGAAGTTTACAGGGAGAGAAAACACAACACTCTTTTTTACAGAAGAAATTCAGAGAGAGAGAGTGAAGTACATATAATTTTCCGATGCCTCTGTCTATGTGAGAAGCATCCTTATATAGAGGAGAACTCGACTAGTCCGAGCATCTAATAATAGTACAGATAATAATTCATCCTACAACATTATACAACTTTTGGTTTTTTGGACTTTGCTTTTCTAAAGGAGATGAGCATGTGATTGAACAGTGATTGTCCTTTTGTTCTGTCTTGCCGAAAATGGACTTTGCTTTTCTAAAGGAGATAAGCATGTGATTGAACAGTGATTTTTCTTTTGTTCTTTCTTGCCGAAAGTAGCCAAAAGTAATCTGCATGTGATTGATCATTATGCATTGAGAATACTTTTAATGATCTTGTCTTGGCAATATTCAAATTGAGACAAATTATTGATGTCAAAGTAGTTGTCTTCATTGAATGATGTGCAACTTTGGCTGGACCCTACGTCATCATTATCCTCTTGTTCTTGAGAAGTGTGAGATAATACATCTTTGATCTTATTTGAAAAAAAAAATTTCGAGAAGGATAAGGCTAATTCTGCCATAATTTTGGATTTTTCATCTAAGAAAAGGGCTTCAGATGAGACTTGTCTTCAATTAGTTTTGAGATACTTGGGATTTTTGTGAAACCAGTCTTGCTACTTTTGATCAGATAATAATTCATGATCAAATTTATTCAACCATTTTATCTTGATATTATGTACTAGCCATATGATGTCTACTTCTTTATCTTGCAGGGTAATATCAAAGTCCCAAGTCATAATCCAACTGATATTCATTGATGTTACAAAGGATAGTAATTTGTATCCTATATCAAAAGTGGTTTGATCTTTGAATTTATAATAAGAGGATATTGTATAATTAAGAAGGATTTGGACAGTAGGTCCAAAATCATGAAACTATTTTATAAACTATTTTGGAAAATCCAGTGAAATTTCCCGTTTAAACCATATGAACCAGGAATGAGAATATGGTTGGTAATAAAAAAGATTATACCAGGCATTTATATAATCTTGATAGTTATAATATTGAGGAGAGAATTGTTTTGAAAAGGATCGAAGAGTAAACATTTGAACGGGCCAATCTGAAGGAGAATATACGTGATTTTTAAGAATAAAATTTTTAATGAGCCATTTTTATCTAGGGTATGAGTCAATTCTATAGAATCTGTATCGACAAGGATGAATTTATGAAAAAGTCTATTCTTTTGAAGAAGATCTTGAGGAGGATAATGCCAAGAGGGAGGGAAAATCTTTTGAGCTATTTGACGAGGAGTAGAATTATGTTGAACCCAATCAGGCTCAATAATGATGATAGGTAAACAATCTTGTTTTTCCTGATATAATTGATACTCGGGTGAAGGAGTTTGAATACGAGGTAAAGAAGGTCTTATTGAGGAAGAAGAAGGAGTAAGAAGGGTAAATTTATTGGAAACAGGTGTGGAACTTTTTTTGAGACATATTGAACTTTGACTTTGTTGAACAGTTTGTAGAAAGCTTTTTGAACTCGATTCTTAAGCATTACTAGCCCTCAGAGGAGAGCCATATTGATCTTTTGATACTAGTTTACTCTTGATATTCATGGAATCTCAGTGAGAGATTCTTGTTTCTTTTCCTGCAAAAATTCTCAGCAAGTCTCCATGGAGCTGTGCTACATTCTATGTTATGAATTCATCAGAATTAGAAAGAGGTGTGCCAATTTTAGTAATTAATTACAAACCTTTAAATAAAGTATTAAAATGGATCAGATATCCAATTCCTAATAAAAGAGACTTAATTAAAAGAGTTCATAATGTATTAATTTTCTCAAAATTCGATATGAAATGAAATCTGAATATTATCAAATTCAAGTTAATGAAAAAGATAGATACAAAACTACTTTTGTAGTACCCTTTAGTTATTACAAATGGAGTGTTATGCCTTAAGGGCTCAAAAATGCCTCTGGCGAATTTTAAAATATTATGAATAATATTCTTAATCCTTATACAAAATTCACTATCATATACCTAGATGACATATTAGTATTCTCAAACTCATTAACTCAACATATATCTCATCTAGCACAATTTCTAAATATCACTAGGGAAAATGGATTAGTAGTGTCTGCAAAAATGATGAAACTTTTTCAAACAAAAATCAAATTTTTAGGATTTGAAGTTTATCAAGGAACAATTACTCCTATTACTAGATCAATAGAATTTGCTAATAAACTCCCTGATGAAATAAAAGACAAGACGCAATTACAAAGATTTTTAGGATGCGTTAATTATGTAACTGATTTCATCCCAAATATTAGAATTATTTATGCTTCATTGTACAAAAGACTTAGAAAAAATCATCCTCAACGGAATAGTTCTATGACTAAATCCATTATTATAATAAAACATCTAGCTAAAAAACTCCCATGTTTAGGTATTTCAGACCCCGATGCATCTTTAATAGTAGAAACCGATGCTTCGGAACTAGGATACAGAGGCATACTGAAACAAGTTCATAAAGACTCTTCTAAAGAACAAGTCATTAGGTATCACTCCGGTATCTGGCAATCAGCTCAACTAAAATATTGTATTATTAAAAAAGAAATTTTATCTATAGTACTATGTATTATAAAATTTCAAGATGATTTATTTAACAAAAAATTCTTAGTATGAACTAATTGCAAAGCAGCACTAAGTGTTTTACAAAAAGATGTTAAAAATTTGTTTGCCTAGTTTGAAATGCACTGTGTCAATAATAAAATACTAAATCCATATATAAAACAAAGTAAAATAGCAATCACTACCAAGACTTTAACACCCTGAAAAACTATCAATACTGAAATCATAGAAGTAACATACCTGCCATTAGAATCAATAAAAATTTATACTAAAGAAAGAATAGAAATAGAAGCTAGTCCTTTCAAAACAGTTACTCAGAATTCAATAACTAAACCCGTAGAAAAACACGATATTCAAAAGGTTAATCAGCAATTAAATTATTCTAATCAAATCTTAAATACTATGTCTTAACATCTCCAAAAAATAGAAAATCAAAATATAAAAGAACCAATCAATACAAAAAATTTAAATAATAATTTAGACCCAACTAGACCAATATATAAAATCATTAATGTCCCTGAAAAAGAATTAAGCTCAATTACTTTATGGAGTAAGACTGACAATATATTAGAATAAATTAAAAAAAAATTAGAACACTTATCATTAGAAAGTACTTCAAAAATAAATACTTTAACAAAACTAGACCAAACTGAAAACGAATTAATAGAAGCACAAAATTCAAAAATAAATAAAATAAAATTTAGTAGAGCCCCATTACCTACTACCCAAAATTATTATCCAAGACCAACCTTTGCTGATGTACAATTCAAAGAAAGATCAAATTTTGTAAATAGTTCCTACTTTGGCGATTCCATTGTAGAATGAAATATCGACGGAGTTAGTGATCAACAAATACTAGACACAATATAATAAATGACTATGACAGACACAACTTTCAAAACTAGAGAAAACTCTGACAAGAAAACTGCAACCATATTAGCAATAGGATTTACATGTTAACTAAAAGGATGGTGAGATAATATCCTTCTTCCAACCGAAAGAGAAACAAAATTAAATGCTGTAAAACATGAACCTAGTGGACAACTAGAATAAGATGCAGTAACAACCTTATTATACACTATTTACCAAACATTTCATAGAAGATCCAATAAAACTTCAAGTAAGAGCAAGAGATCAATTAATAAGTCTTTATTGCCCATGTATGTCACATTATAGGTGGTATAAAGATATGTTTTATCAAAATTATGTTTAAGGCCTGATGGTACAGTAAATTATTGGAAAGAATAGTTTCCTGCCGGAATTCCCAAATTATTTACTGAAAAAGTTAGAACACATATAGCTCAACCATTTAATGGATCAATACCTTATAATTCATTAACCTTTGGTCAAATCTCTAGTTATATTATAGAAACAGGCCTTCAAATCTATAGCGATTTCAAAATACAAAATAAACTTAGAGAAATGAGTTAAGAGAAAGTAGAAAAGAATTAAGAACATTCTGTCAATAATTTGGAATAGAAGGGATTAAAGCCCCTGCTAAAAAAATAAAAACAAAACCCCAAAAAACTGTCAACACTTTTACAAAGAGAAATAAATTTTAAAAGAAAACCTCGTCACCCAACATAAAACCCAAGACATCAAAAAATTATAAAAGATCAAAAAATAATGTATTGTGTTATAAATGTGGACAATTCGGACATTATAAAAAAGACTGTAGAATGAAATAAAAAATTAGAGAATTAAATTTAGGAGAACTCTTAGAAAAAGGATTAATCAATATTTTGATAAATGATCAATATTCTTCAACCTTAGAAATTGAAGAAGATTCTGATCAAGAATTAGAAGTAGTATATAATATTTAAGAAGAATCTGATAAAGAATCCAATATTATAGAGGAAGAGTGCTTAGGACCAGAACCTTGTGATTGCTCAAAATGTATAAATTCTAAATTGATAAATGCAATAACAAGATATCAAGCTTCCACATTAATCTTAATAATAGAAAAGATGCAAGACTCTAATTTAAAACAAGAGTTCTTACAACAATTAAAAACCTTATTAGGCGAAGAAGAAGATGGAAAAGACTATATAGAGAAAATTGAAATGAAAAATGTTTTAGCAAGATTCAAAACTGTTGAAAAAGAGGCTATTACTCTACGAGACTTATAACAAGAAATAAAGAATTTAAAACAAGAAATAAATCAGTTAAAGCAAAAAGATATTGAATTAGAATTCAAATTTTTAACATTACAAGGAAATCAGATAATTTCTCAAGCCAAAATGCAAAACAAATAGAAGTTTCTTCATCAGATCAAGATTCTTTCATAAATCTATTAAGTCAAATCATAGCTCATAAATGGTATTGTCCAATAGAATTAGTAGCTAAAGAAGAAAGATTTCAATTAATAGCTCTAGCAGATTCTGGAGCATATATGAATTGTATTAGAAAAAAATTAATTCCAACAAAATATTATGAAAAAATGAAAAAATCGTTAAGTAGTGCTAATGGATCAAAAATTAATTATTACTTATAAATTATCAAATGCCAAGATTTTTATAAATAAAATCTATTATAAAACTTTATTTTTAATGGTCAAAAATATTTCCGAACAAGTAATATTAGGGACTCCTTTCTTTACTTTATTATATCACTTTACGGTTAGTAATCAAGGCTTAATATCAATAGCTTTAGGAACTGAAGTTCATTTTGAGTTTCTCAAAGCCCCCCAAATAAAAGAACCAAACAATACAAAAAATTTAAATAATAATTTACACCCAACTAGACCAATATATAAAATCATTAATATTCCTGAAAAAGAATTAAGCTCGATTACTTCAGGGAATAAGACTGACAATACATTAGAAGAAATTAAAAGAAAATTAAAATACTTATCATTAGGAAGTACTTCAAAAATAAATATTTTAACAAAACTAGACCAAATTGAGAACGAATTAATAGAAGCACAAAATTAAAAAATAAATAAAATAAAATTTAGTAGAGCCCCCATTACCTACTACCCGAAATTATTATCTAAGACCAACCTTTCTTGATGTACAATTCGAAGAAAGATCAAATTTTATAAATAGTTCATACTCTGACGAATCCATTATAAAATGGAATATCATATGTATATGTGTATCTATATATATATATATATATGTGTGTGTGTGTGTGTGTGTGTGTAAAAATACATATGTATATATATATATATGTCTATATATAAATATATGTATACATACATATATATATATATATATATATATATATATATATATATATATATATGTGTGTGTGTGTGTGTGTGTGTATGTATGTAATTGTAATGATGATACATGTTTAAAAATAAAATATAGTCGTAAAAATTCACTCTGATAGTAATTGTAATGACGATAAAATTTTGGACTAAGAATCTTTAAATTGAATATAATTTGAATAATGACATTTATTTATATGTTACTTATTCGAATTTAAGAATTTATTGTGTTTTTATAGCTGTTTTATGATATTTGATGTTGATGTATGCATTTATTTTGTATAATTTATATGCGAAATATTTTGCTTTAAAATTTATATATCATTTTATATTTTAAAATTTTTTATTCATTAAATAAGCCAACTCACTTTTTAGTCCTTCTTGAAAAGGCTTTTGGATTGTGTAATGAAAAACAAGCCCGCTAAATTAAAAGGCCCTTTGGTTACCTAATTAACAAATACAAGGTAAGGTAATATGAACAAGAAAGTTATTCTATATACCACGATGGAAGACATTGAAATGTCTCTTTTTGAGTTAGAATGAGTTGTACATCTTGTCTAACATAGTTGTATGGATCGGATTAAATCGGCTAGTTTAATTGAAAAATCATAAACTGGCCACTAAATCAATTTGATTGAAATTTTAAATCATTTTTTCACATCGAACTGGTCAAACCTGCTCTAACCGGTTGACCTGTCTGGTTTGACCACTCTGACGTGGCTGACCCAACCACTATATTGTTTTATTATAAAATTTGCTTTTGTGTTTTAACACTTTTTTTCTTCATTTTATACTGATAAAAAAGGTAAGGAATAAGTGAACTCAGACTGGATTATTGAATTTATGATATTATTTAAAAACATGTGAAGATTTAATTTATGCTATTTGTTGGTTAAAAACATGTATGTACTATTCTATTATATCGGATTGTAATGTTGAGTTATATACTCTTTAAATATTACAACAGAATTGTGTTCTATATTTTAAAAATATAAAATACTTTTTTATATGTTTTTTTAATATATTTTTCTATTTTATTCGAGCTTCTGATTTGACCGCTTAACTTATAGTCGAACTATTGACCTGATGACATGGCCCTCTAACTAGGTCGATCTCTGGTCCGGGTTATACAATTATATTATCCACAACGAGTAGCAAACAAAGCCCAACATGGATGCTAACATATATTGCGTCACACAAGTAATTCGCTTAATTTGAAGTTGATCATGATATTCTGATATTCTCTATTTGTGAACTTGAGAGGGAAAAGAAATTGTTTCATTAGTGCAGGAATAGAGAGACCCCTATCTCTATCAAAAAATATACACAATCTAGAAAGATTTGTAAGATTACTCTTTGTAATACATTATTTCTAACATGAAGACGTTAAGGTTGTTGATAATAATACTTATTCAAGAAATATTACTTTTAATATAACTTAAAAAGGAAAAGATTAGATGTTACCTAATTGTTATAAAATCTCAAGTTTCACTTAGAGAGACATAGACAATAAGTTCGTGCCAAACTAGGTATCAAATTTGAGTTCAAGCTTATCTTACTTTACTCCATTTACGTTCATCTTGCAAGTTTATTTTTCTACCAAACTTTTGCATCATACTGAATATTTGCACAAGTTTTTAAAGTGGGTATAAAGGTTTGTCAAGAAAAACCCGATCTTGAACTTACTATCTTCAGTTCTATTTTGTAGTTTCAACTATCATGAACCAACTACTCCAAAAGTTTTAGCTATTAGGTAAAGATATATGATTTTATATCTCTAACACGTTTCTTTATGCAAAAATTCTTTGGACTTGAAGCGTGGATAATGCACAGGCCTGCCTTACCTTGTGCTGAAATTTAATATAAATACATAGACTAGAGGACAACAAAGATTGAACTATTGGCCACTTTATCATAAAGGTTCTGATACCATGTCATGAACTAATTATTCAAAAAGTTTAAACTATTAAGTGAAGACAAATGAATGGTTTTATATATCTAATATCAATCAGTTATTAAAGTCTACTAGGCATAGTTGTATAACCTGGATCGAAGGTCGGCCTAGTCAGAAGGCAAAGTCATCGGGTTAGCAACCCGACCGTAAGTTTAGCGGTTAAACCAGAAAACTCAATAAAAAAGAAAAATATTTAAAAAAATATTATATAAAAAAGTACTTTGTATTTTAATAGAACACAACTCAATTATAATATTTAAAGAGTATATTGAACATTACAATCCAATATATAGAATAGCACATGCATGTTTTTAACCAACAAATAGCATAAATTAAATAATTTTTCACATGTTTTTAAACAATAACATAAATCCAATAATCCTATCCAAGTTTACTTATTCCTTACTTCTTTTATTAGCATAAAATGAAGAAAAAAAGTGTTAAAACACAAAAATAAATTTTATAATAAAACATATATAGTTGCTGGGTCGAGTAGGTTAGCTGGGTCAAAATGCTCAAAATAGGCAGGTTAGCTGGTCAGAGCAGGTGGAACCGAGCTGGTTAGCCGGGGTCAGCAAGTTTGATATGGTTTATGCAAAAAAATGGTCTAAAGTCTTAATTGGACTAGTTTAGTGGCTAGTTCACATGTTTTTTAGTCAGATTACCTTTTTTCGTCAGACTACCTGGTCCGGTTCGATCCATGCAACTATGCTTCTAAGTGTGAAAGCTTGCTATCCTAAGGTAGCTTACCTTTAGTTTATCTCGGTTTGCTTAAATCTTGTAGTTTTGGGCACCGTTTAGTATACCATATAAGAGATGCATAGTATAGTATAATTAATATTATTCATCTTTATATAATATTTGAACAAGAAACTAGATAATATAATATTCGGCCAAAATAATTTTATTTAGCTTTGACCCTATAACCGATATGGATCAAATTATGTTATCTTATTCAATCTTATATAATTAAGGCTAGATAAAATTACTTTGACTGGATAAATTGTTATCCATTATCTTCCTTAAATAAAGATAGTATTAATTATACTATACTATCTATTCCTTGTACGATATACCAAACGAGTTAAGTGATTCTTGTGTGCATGCATGTAATTGAACCATATCTTTAGAGAAGCCTCTTTGGGTACTTGAACTAAAAGACAGGACTTTGTTTTCAAAAACTATCATTTCTGCATAATTTTAGTTTCTAACTTATTATTCCGCTTCTAAAATATATTTTGTTTACTAATTTTTTTTATTTTACTTTCAAGTATAGGAGATTTTGTGATCAACATAATTCAACCCCTTATGATACTGACTTCAACTTCAATCAGCAATAGGATATATGTCTGCACAGACTTAGTACAAAACCCTAATCAAACGTCATTCTTCTCGCCAGTGTCTGTTGAATGAAATCAATTAAAAGAAATTCTTCAAAACAAATATATAACTATGTATTATAACATATATATACTGAATTACTGATAGACTATAATGAAGAATAAAGGGAACATATGACTCATTCAAGGAACATTATTAATACAAATGGGATGGATGCGATGGGATTTGAAGAACCTCAACATAACCTTCCCAGCTGTTTTGTATACCCTATACGATATACCATTTTGTTTATTATCTAAGTATGTGTATCAATTTCCAACTTAAAAATCCAATCGATGGACATTGACATATTCCTGAAACAAGTTTTGCACGTTTACACAGTTAAATATTTGTAAACTATTATCAAAAGTATTATTACTTGGCCCAGTTAATAAACTTATCGAGATTCTTTGAAGATTGACCACCTTCAACTATGTTATTCACGATCATTTCCTTCAGTTTCAAAGACCTTGCTTTTATGCCTTCATCCCCAAGCAATTGCCCCACCTTCTTCCTAATCTTTTCCCTTGATATTAATCCATTTTCATCTTTGTCCAATCCCAGTCCTATCTTCCACACATCACATATATATGACTTGACCAGAAATTGGTCAATGAAAAATGGCCAACAAAGGTAAGGGACGCGGCCATGTACACCTTCTATGGTAGAATTCGAACCATAGTGACTAATGAAGCAAGCTATGGCAGGATGGTTCAGTATCTTCTTCTGTGGTACCCAACCAACAATTTTACCATTACTTCCTTTGAATTCATCTGGTTCTGCATTGTCTACCTTGTTATCATTACTCGGACGCACGACTCAAAGAAAAGGCTTATCAAGGAGATCAAGGCCAACAGCTAACTCTTTGAATTGGTTGGGCCAAACTACCAAAGGAAACATATATGACAGATTGAGGTGGGTGCTGGTCCAACCAGTCAAGGCAAGTTTTTTCTTCTTGCCAGAATGAACTTGTGTTGCTGTCACTTTCCATCATAGGGCCAAATGGTAGGATCCTTGGTGATATGGAAAATGCTCCGGGCTCAAGATCATAAGCAGTGTTCAAAGCCACCATTCTCTTAACTTCAAAGTTTGTAGCTCTTGCACCAAATGGGCGAAGAAGATCTTGCTTAGGCTACCCCATGGCAAGTCTTCCATGTTGACCAAAGGCATATTTGGGGATAGCTGAATTTCTTGTTTTTTGGTGGGGACTCATGTAATGCCAAAAGGAAATCACAAGTGTACCCATATTTGTACTTGCATTACTAATTAACTGAGAAAATGAGATCAACAATGGCTAAGGTGAAGTTATAGATGAGATATTTATATAGAAAAAAGATACTTTTAGTGTATGTTTGATTTTGGGTAAAATTGGGAGTAAATTTTTAGATTTGGGTTACATTTTTACCCCCAAACTAACTATACAATTTTGTACAGAAAACTCATCCCCTAAAAATTTACTCCTATTTTTATTCCCAAACCAAACATATACTTAGAGTTAGTTTGATAAGGGATAAAAATGAGAATAAATTTTTATAAGATGAGTTTTTTATATGATTTTGTATATAAAACTCATCGTGCCATGAAGATTTACCCTCATTTTTACTCACATAAACATACACTAACGCTTAGTTTCTACGGTAAACTCTCACACCTTCCTCATTAATAAAGAAACACATTTCTCAATGCTTAAACACACTTTCCAATATTTTCTCTCTCTCTCTTTTGTTTTTTTTTTTCTCTTTAAGAAATTTAGTGTGAAACATAGTGTAGGTATAACAAAACTTTTTTATGTACTCCAAGGGTTAACATAAATCTTACTCCTTAGAATTAGAAGTCCAAGAGAAGTCTTTAAGATGTTAAACGCTGTCACCTGGCTTGATTCTAAGTTTATAGTCTTAGAAGTCGTTGTAAAACTAATGTTTATTTGATGAAATATTTAAAATTTTGACATGGAAGCACTAGAGTTTATCAAAAACAATAATGTCTTAATTGCATTTCATTATAAATCTATGACATGTGTACGTACGTTTTGGCATTCTAAATCTAAATCAAAAGCACCAGCATCTTCTTCTTAAAGCTACCCTACTTCTAAAAGCAGCTCATAACAATTAATAGCAGCAGTTTTTATTGAATGAAAGTAGCCAAATAATTACGATTTTACGCATGTATATCTTATACAGCATTATATAAATGAAGACTGGACGTGTACGGGCCACACTAATATTATGGTTCATGGTAAGCATGGCTCAATAACTTTCAGTCCTTTTTCAAATTTGTGAAAGACATGTTTAGTGTAACAAGAATCATTGAATATTTCTTACCTTCAGAATCTATAATTCCATCATCAATCAGCCTCGGGATGCAGTCACAGGAGGCCAAGGAAGTTGCTGAGGCAGGCCACAGCAGAGCCCCATTAATTCACAATTTGTAGCCAACTTCCAAGGCCCATCCCATATTCATGGTAACAATTATGCAAGTGATTTTATTGTCAACATCCAAAGCATTAACATCTTCAATGAGCTTGGGAAGCATAGCAGGCATGGTGCTTTTGATTGAAAAAATAACATTCAGCTGGTCACTTCTGTCATCTTCTGGTCCCAAACTATCTGGCAGCGACACCAACTTTATCTGTGATCCCTTGAGGTTGTCTTCCCCCTCGGCACCAGCAGTATTAGCTCGCTTTTGGCTGAACTCTGTGTGTAGAAAAGTGATCTTGCAGCCATGTTCGGCTAAAACCTGACAAAGTTGAGGGACGCCCATTTGCGTGAATTGTTGAAGGGAAAAGACTTTTCAAGAAAAAGTGTGTTATTGTTACTAAGGAAGGCTTGGATGAAACGTTTGTACTTTGTAGTCATTCCTCTGTGTGTAGAAAAATGATCTTGCTGCCATCTTCGGCTAAAACCTGACAAAGTTGCATGAGGGGATTCACATGTCCTAGAACTGGATATGGAATGGCAAGAAAGTGAGGGATGCCCATTTGCTTGAATTGTTGAAGGGAAAAGACTTTGCAAGAAAAAGTGTGTTATTGTTACTGAGGAAGGCTTGGATGAAACGTTTGTACTTTGTAGTCATTCCTCTGTGTGTAGAAGAGTGATCTTGCAGCCATGTTCGGCTAAAACCTGACAAAGTTGCATGAGGGGATTCACATGTCCTAGAACTGGCTATGGAATCGCAAGAAAGTGAGGGATGCCCATTTGCGTGAATTGTTGAAGGGAAAAGACTTTTCAAGAAAAAGTGTTATTGTTACTGAGGAAGGCTTGGATGAAACGTTTGTACTTTGTAGTCATTCTTTTATATGCACATTGCCATTGAACTGTGATACTGCATACTAGTCAAGGCCGGTGGATGACATTGTTACTTTATTTTAAAGATCTGTTGATATGTATGGACGGAGGAGTTCGGCTGGAAAGGGAGAGAGGGTAAATTTTTCATTTTAATTAAAAATTCTAATTTTTTGAAAATTTTCCAAAATAAAAAAATAAAATAAAAGATTATCAAGTAACTTTTATATCATTCATTTTTTATTTTTATAAATATTTTATAGTTATCTCAATTCAGAAATAAAAAATTAACCTTCCTTTTTCTTTCCTTCTAAAATCCTCCATCCAAACTTACGTATCCTTAAGGATATCTAGATACTAAAGACCGGAGACCACATGTTTGGTAAAGAATTAGGTAATCACTAAGTCAAAGGTAAAGCAATTAACTCTTTCAATATTTAGTGCTTGTCTAGTAAAATTTAATTTTTTAAAAAAATTATTTTTCAAAAGCTATTTCAAAAAGATTTTGATTATAAGTCATTTTTAAAAAAAAAAAGTTAATCTAAATATAAACTTAATATTATATCATAGACATTTTAATTTGTATTTGAATCTTTTATCTATATTTCAATGCAGATTATTCCAATTATTTGTTTCAGCAATTTAAAGTTTCACACAATTTACATTAAACACAAAGTTAAACCAAAACAATTTATAAAAAAGTATTTTTGAGTATAATTGATTACACTTAAATTATATGTGTGTGTGTGTATATATATATTTATTTATTTATTTATCATTGATTAGAGTATCTACTTCAACATGTATCTCTTCCAAAGTTAGAACTTTGGTATTCTCTTTAAAAGGACAACTCGTTTACTATCACGCTCAATACTAATTAGTATATATGTATCTATATAATTTAATAAACTTAAATAATAGAGTTTATACTGATCAATTCGTCAAATAGAGAATAAAAGCTTTTTTTTTGTCGGGATAGAAAAGTAAAAGCTAAATAAATATATAGATATATGTTCGATTCGATTTGTAAATTGCTTGCTTTTGGTAAAAAAAAAATAAATAAATACTGAATCCAGTGTGATTCTTAGGTGATCAAGTAGCTGGCCCACCTTCTCTATGACTTAAACATCATCATAGTATATACTAGTTATATGTTCGTGTTTTACACGTGTTATAATACATGTAATATTTTATTTTTTTAATATCATAATTATTTTATTTAATAAATATAATTAATTAATTTATACATATTAAAGTGTTTGACTATTTATTTTAACAATTTATTCATAAAAAAAGTATTATTAATTACTTATTAAAATAATTTTACCATAGGATATATATTTATATAAACTATATAAATAATAGTATCGATCATTTCTCAAGATATATAAAAAATAAATAATTCTCTATAAAATATAGAAAATAAATAATTAATAGTGTCATTTAATACCTTTTAAAACAATTTTACATATGTACATAAATAATGTGGTCTCGATTTAGTACTTATTGATAGATAATTTCCCATTAGTCTTACCAATCCTACTCCCACCAACTACTTAATATATATATATATATATATATATATATATATATATATATATACATACATGCACTTGCTTGTTGCGTGGGTGTTTTAAACTTTTCAAAAAAGAAAATAAATGTTAATTAAAAAGGACATTAAATCATTTAATATACAACAATATTTCGCCAACTAGATAGAAGATAACATAAGTCTATGAAATTTATGAGTTATTTGTAGAATAAGATGAGGAGACGAAGTGCAAGGCTACGTGGTTGGTTAAGCAAAGTTAAAGTCTTCGGTAGTGCAAAAAGAAAATGAAGTGAAAATATGGAGAGAAAAAACAAAGAGTAAAACGGCTAGTCTAAGTAAGTTGGGTAAACTCGGGTTGCTATGAAGATTGTTTGAAAAGAGTTTTCAATTGAAATATTATGGATCTTATAACTTTTCCCAAATCAAAAGATATAACCATTTAAAGTTAAAGAATTTTTTTAGAAAAAAAATTCATAACCAATCGGTTCATTGAAAACCAGCTGATTTTCCCATTTATAACCGGTTCAATCCGATCTAACCACAAATTTGGTTATAGCATTGAATCATACCCAAAATGAAGAGCGATTCATGGTCAGACTGATTAGACCGATCGGTCTAGTTCGGTTTTAATAACTTTGAATATAATCTAAGTTTGAGATATAATTAACATGATAAGCTCAATACAGATAATGATTCACTATTGTGTGTTGTGTGCACTTTATGTTGAGCTAGCGTGATTAGGCAACAATGTAAGCCTTTGCTAACCATGACTCTTGGAGATTATTAATATTATGATCTTGTTACAACAGTAACTCTTGGAGACTATTGGGTTTACATTATACCAGTGACTCTTGATATGGGCATATTATAGTATTACTATAGAAGCTAAGTTCCATCATTGCATAATTAATGTGTGAGAGAGAAAAAAGTGCATGACTTGCCCGTTGACAGTTGTATGTTGTTAATGAAAGATATATATAGAAAATAACATAACTTAAAGTGTTCATTTAAGTATCTTATTATTGATTTATTGTCATCTTAGTTAAGCATACATGAACACTATAGGGATGTTTATGGGACAGATTAGGCCGAGTTTGACTTCCCGATCTTGATTCAATATTTTTGATCGAGCTAATATTTTGAACCCGAACTCAACCATAAAATCAAGCAAGCCTAATCATATTTGTATTTATGTGTGGCCTGATTAGGATCGGGTCGGAACTGAATTGGCCTGAAATTTGATCATAATCAAAATTTTAACATATCTAACTAGTAAACTAAGTTATAAAACTTTAGTTTTTTGAAATAAAAAACTTATAAAGCAATTTTCTTCTATCTTTAAGGGGAAATATGGTAATGTTTGTATTAATTTCAAAAGAAAATAGCAGATGATGTTTAAGAAAATAAATATTATGTAACATCGGACCAAGTTGGGCTAACCCGAAGAGTAACTTGGTTTTGATATAAAAATACACTAGGTCTAGTTTTTTGAATTCAAACCTAACCTAAATTTTCATTGAAATCAGGTTTTACCCAACTCAATTAATTTCGTACTGAGCTGGATCATCAAGTTGGGTTGGGTCTTGAACACTCTTAATTATTAGGTATGATTTTGTTTTCTTATGAATTTAAATTTCTTGTGTTATCTATATATATATATATATATATATATATATATAATTAACGCCTATAATTATTCAATATATTTTATATTTATCTCACTATATTGCCAGTGGAATTGAACGCCGCGGCTACCTAGACCAGTGACCAGTAAAGTTGCTAGCTAGCTAGCGGGTGGCGGCAAAGATATCTTGTAATATCATGCTTTTCTGAATATAGCCTCTTCATCATGCAATACTTTTGCCCCTTTTCCACATATTATGCTTCGTCCAAATTAAAGCAACCACTAAATGGTCATAATCAATGCTAAATGGTCAATTTTAAAATCCTTTACCATCATTATAGGCCACTTCCTTTCCCTATCTCCTCAACATTGCATAGCAAACGTTTGAGCAAATTCACACTACCTTAAAACATGAACTAATAACACAAAACATGTAATAGATGACTTTATGCACCTATTAAATCGCTAGAAACTCAAGCATTTGAACCAAAATCACTAATTAAATCCTTATTTTTAAATGACGATGACTTTTGATACAAGAGTTACGAGATTGGGATCAGTTTTAATGTCAAAATTTACTTTTGGGATTTGTTTAGGGTTACATTTGTAATTTTGTCATTGTTTTAGTATTTATAAATTTCTATTTTCATTAAAATTTTATGCTTTATTCTATAAGTACTTTACGCTTATTTTTTCTATTCAATTTTATCAATAAAGTTTTTAAAATTACTATCAAATAAAGTTTAACTTCTTTGATAATTTCTTTATTCACGCTTATCTCTTTGCGTCAACTAATGTCATTCCTACACAGCACACCATTGGCAAACCGAATCTCAAGAAACATTTTAACAGTAAAGTTTTAACTTTGTCGGCGAAATGATGTTGCGTACACCTTTATGTAATGAAAAGGCCTTTTGATTTAGCAGGCTTGTTTTTCATAGCAAAATCCTAACCCTTTTCATAAAGGGCTAAAAAGTGAGTCGGCTTGTTTAATGAAATTTTTTTTGTAAGAAATGATAAATTTTCAAGCAAAATATTTTGCATATTAATCAAACAAAATAAATGCATACATTAACCTCAAATATCATAAACCAGCTAAAAAAATGATAAATTCATAAATTCAAATAAGTAATATATAATAAATTTTATTGTTCAAATAATATTCAATTTAAAGATCCTTAATTCAAAATTTTATCATCGTTATACTCATTATAAAAGTGTATTTTATTTTTAAACTATATCTTATTTTTAACTATATATATGTGTGTGTAAAAAGTCTTAATTTTGAGCTAGACAGACATGTTATCATTAAATGACTAAGCCATAAAAACCTACATATGTTGAAAAGTTATTTTTGTTAATTAGACGACTAAAACTTTTAGCATATATTTAATATGAACTCGTCCATAAAAATTTATTCTCATTTTAATATATTTCCATATCAAATATATACCTAAAATATAACTTAAATTTACATAATACTAAGGTCCATTTTGATGGCTCTAACAATTACTTTAAACTAATGAGCTTTTCTTGAAGATAATAAACGATGCCAAGTGTTACTCTTATTTGGTATATTTTGCAACGCATTTTGTAGTCAATTGGTCTTAGCTGACTTATCAAGTATATTTTACAACACATGCTGCGCTCACTTTATGTCTTTATCATAGCTAGCATATGTCTAGAAAGGTATCATTTTTGCAGGGCATGAGAAGCTAAATGATCAAATCATTAAACTGTTCAAGCTGCAAAAATCAACTTTGCTGAAATTTCATTGTTCAAAGTCTCGTTAGCCAAAATAACAAGGTCATGGAAGAATCAAAAAGCAAGTCATTGAGGACAATTCAGCGAAGCTCTAACCTAAAATAGCATGATTCAGCTCTCGCTAGCTCTAAATAGTTGACATCTACTGCCCGTGAACCATGCTGTGTAACGTAAACGAAGAAGGCACTATGCACGAAAAAAGTTATTGTAACACGCTAGAAGACATTGCAATGTCTCTTTTTGAGTGAGAAAGAGTTGTAGATCTTATCCACAGTGAGTAGCAGACAAAGCCCTGTAACCGATGTTAAGATCTATTATTTCATACAAGTAATTCGTTTAATTTGAAGTTGATCCTCTAAAGACAATAGTGTTGAGAATTCAAATGTGATTGGAATGTAGGGTGTGAACGAAGAAGTCTCGTATTGAAAAAGAATGAATAAGTTGATAACTATATATAATAAATGGACTGACAAACGTAATGCGTCCATTAAAGATATCTCGTCCATTAAAGATATCTCTTCCCGATAACAAGTGGTCAAAAGAAATTGTTTAGTATATTATTTCTAATTCAAAGTGGCTAAGGTTGAACAAATAATACTTATTCTAAGTTGAAGACGATAGGTTTGAAGAAATATTACTTTTCTATAACTTAAAAAGAATAAGATTAAATGTTACCTAATTGTTATAAAATCTCAAGTTTCACCTAGAGACTTGACACAAACAATAAATTCATGCCGAACCAGCTATAAAACATTTGCATCATATTGAATCATATTGAACCAGCTATAAAATGTTCAATCTTCTCTTATTTCACTCCATTTAGATTCATCTGGCAAGTTTATTTTCCTACTAAACATTTGCATCATATTGAATATTTGCACAAGTTTTTAAAGTGGGTAAAAAGTCTTGTCAAGAAAAACCAAGTCTTTGAACACAATTTTCTGCTCTATTTTACAGTTTCAACCCTGTTGTTGTGGTTTTTTGGGGTTAAAGCTTGCTACCCTAAGTTAGTTTACCTTTAGTTTATCTCGGTTTGCTTAAACCTTGTAGTTTTAAGTGATTCTCCTGTGCATGCGTGTAATTGAAGCGTATCTTTTAAAAAGCCTCTTTGGGTTTCGAACTAAAACAGGGGACTTTGTTTTCAAACTAACATTTCTGGATAATCTTAGTTTCTCGCTTATTATTCTTCTGCTGAAATATATTTTTTTGTTTGCTTTCTTTTTTTTTTTTTTTAAGTTTCAAGTCTAGGAGATTTTGTGATCAACACAACTCATTTCAGCCCCTTATGGTAATGATTTCAACTTCAATCACCAATAGTATATATGTATGCACAGACTCAGAACAAACCCTAATCAAGTGTTATTCTTCTCACTAGTATGTGTTGAATGATCAAAACCAAAAGAAATTCTTGATAACAAATAACTACATTAATTATAGCACACGTATAATAAAGAACAAAGGGAACATGTGACTCATTCAAGGAACATTATTAATACAAGTGGAATGGATGCGATGGGATTTGAAGAACCTCAACCTAATCTTCACAGTTGTTTCTATACCCAATATAACATTTTGTTTATTACCTAAGTATACGTATCAATTTCCAACTTGAAAATTCATTAGATGGAGATTCACTTTACTTCAAAAGTACGTTTTGCATGCTTACATGACTAAATAACTTTTAGTAAGCTACTATCAAAAGCATTATTCCTTCGCCCAGCTGATAAACTTGTCCAGATTCTTTGAAGATTGACCACCTTCAACTATGTTATTCATGGTCATTTCCTTCACTTTCAAAGACCTTGCTTTTATGCCTTCATCGCCAAGCAGTTGCTCCACCTTCTTCTTTATCTCTTCCCTTGATATTAATCCATTTTCATCTTTGTCCAATCCCAGTCCAATCCTCCACACATCACAAATATATGACTTATCCAGAAATTGGTCACTAGCAAATGGCCAACAAAGGAAAGGGACGCCACTATGTACACCTTCAATGGTAGAATTCCAACCACAGTGACTAATGAAGCAAGCTATGGCAGGGTGGTTCAATATCTTCCTCTGCGGTGCCCAACCAACAATTTTACTATTACTTCCATGAAATTCATCTGGGTATGCATTGTTTACCATGTTATCATTATCAGGACGCACGACCCAAAGAAAAGGCTTGTTAAGGAGATCAAGTCCAAGAGCTAACTCTTTGAATTGGTTGGGTTCCATTACTGCCAAACTACCAAAGGAAACATATATGACAGATCGAGGTGGGTGCTGATCTAACCAATCAAGGCAAGTTCTGTCTTCTTGCCAGAATGAACTTTTGTTGCTGTGACTTGCCATCAATGGGCCAATTGGTAGGAGCCTTGGTGATAGGGAAAATGTTTCAGGCTCAAGATCATGAGCACTGTTGCAAAGCCACCAGTCTCCTATCTTCAAAGTCTGTAGCTCTTGCACCATATGAGCGAAGAAGATCTTGCCTAAGCTACCCCATGGCAAGTCTTCCGTGTTCATCAAAGGCATATTTGGGGAGAGCTGAATTTCTTGTTTTTTGGTGGGGATTCCTGCAATGCCAAAAGAAAATCAAGTGAGTACCCATATTTGTACTTGCACTACTAATTAATTAACTGATAAAATGAGATCAACCATGGGTGAGATTAAGTTATAGACTAGATATTTAAGGGTTAACATAAATCTCTCATTCCTTAGAGTCAGCATAGTATAGGGATAAAACTGAAAGGGAAAAAATTTATGGATGAGTTTTGTATATAAAATTTTTCATATGAAACTTATACATAAATTTTTCACCTTTATTTTTACCTCTGTATCAAATATACATTAATAGAATTAGAATCAACAGAGGTTTTTAAGAGGTTAAATGCTGTCACTTGGCTTGGTTCTAAGTTTATATTTTTTGAAGTTATAGTAAAACTAATGCTTGGGGAAATATTTAAAATTTTGGCATGGAAGTGTATACTAGAGTAAAAAAAATAATGTCTTAATTGCATTTCATTATAAATCTTTGAGATGTCCATTTACATTTTGGTATTCTTAAATCTAAAAATCAAAAGCACAGCATCTTCTTAAAGTTACCCTTCCAAAAGGTAATTGAAAGTTGCCAAACAATTACGATTTTACCTGTGCATCTTATACAGCATAATATGAATGAATACTGGAAGTGTACAGGCCACAATAATATTTTGTTCATGGTAAGCATGGCTCAATAACTTTCAGTCCCTTTTCAGATTTGTGGAAGACAAGTTATTTGCTTAATTTTGGGAACAGACTTCTCAAGCTTGACGAATGCATGTATATTACAAGTAACTAGGAGCTAATATATTTCTAGTGTAACAAGAATCACTGAATATTTCTTACCTTCAGAATCTATAATTCCATCATCAATCAGCCTCGGGATGCAATCACAGGTGGCCAAGGAAGTTGCTGAGGCAGGCCAGAGCAGAGCCCCTTTAATTCCCAATTTGAGGCCAACTTCCAAGGCCCACCCCATATTCATGGTAACAATTATGGAAGTGATCTTATTGTCAACATCCAAAGCATTGACATCTTCAATGAGCTTGGGAAGCATAGCAGGCATGGTGCTTTTGATTGAGAAAAGAACTTTCAGCAGGTCACTTCTGTCATCTTCTGGTCCCAAACCATCTGGCAGCGACACCAACTTTATCTGTGATCCCTTGAGGTTGTCTTCCCCGGCACCGGCAGCATTCGCTCGGTTTTGGCTGAACTCTGTGTGTAGAAAAGTGATCTTGCAGCCATATTTGACCAAAACCTGACAGTACTGCATGAGGGGATTCACATGTCCTAGAACTGGAAATGGTATAGCAAGAAAGTGAGGGATGCCCATTTGGCGTGAATTGTTGAAGGGAAAAGAATTTTCGGGAAAAGAATTCTGATGAGACTCGAAGATTCAGGTGTGTTAATATTGTTACTGAGGAAGGCTTGGTTTTGAAACGTGTAGTCATTCTTTTCTGTGCACATGGCCATTGAACTGTGATAGTGATACTGCATACTAGTCAAGGTTGGTGGATGAAAATATGTTTAATTATAATAACCTTTTATGGATATCTAGACACAAGAGACCGGGGAACTCACGTTTGCTAAAGAATTAGGTAATCACTTATGTAATCACTAAGTCAATGGTACCAATTAACTCTTCTGTTATTTAATATTGCATTGCAGACATTATAGATCTGTATTTGAATCTATGATCTATATTTGAATATAAATTATTCCACTCATTTTTTTCTTCAAGTTACTTAAAGTGTCACACAATTTTTATTAAACACAAAGTCAAACAAAAAAATTTATAAAAAAATATTTTTTCGTATAATTGATCTACCAAAAATTATATGTGTATCTATATAATTTAATAAACTTAAAATAATAGAGTTTATGTGCTTTACAATCACAATAGAAAAAGATTGTAAGAATCAGGGCGGTGTTATGTGTCTAAAATGTTTTTTTATTTCTAATGTAAATTTTTTAAATAAATATTTTTTTTTTAATTTTGGCCCCTAACAATGAAAAACTTTCTTTTGGCCCTCCACTATATATTAATCTATGGTAAGAATGATATGATAAATAATCAGTAATTTTTATAAAAAGATAAATTTATGTAATATAAAAATAAATATGCAAGCTAATTGTAATATTAAAAATAAAATAAAAGATATTATTCTCCTATAATAAATGAACAATATATCATAACATGTCTCGTAGTAGCCGACATAATAGAACAAGTCAGCAGAAAAAAATTTCGTCTAGCTAAAACTCAAAATTACT
The DNA here is from genome assembly GCA_019955255.1 of Castanospermum australe. NCBI lineage: Eukaryota > Viridiplantae > Streptophyta > Magnoliopsida > Fabales > Fabaceae > Castanospermum > Castanospermum australe. Next base: position 123,768 of record NSJW01000026.1, read on the forward strand.
TGTGGGAACAAGATGGTGACGCATATTATCAACATCATGAAGCAAAAGCAAAAGCTAAATAAATATTTTTTAATCATTTCGTCAAATAGAAAAGGAAAAGCTTTTTTTTTTTAATCGAGATGGAAAAGTAAAAGCTAAATAAATATATAGATGTACAATTAAATTTGTAAATTGCTTGCTTTTGGTTGGTACAAAACAAAATATTATATATTGACATCCAGTGTGATTTGTAGGTGATCAAGAAGCTTGCCCAACGCTAACGGAGGATTTCAAGGGCATAGGAGGAAGCTGCCCCCCAATTTTCTTAATTTTTATGGCCTTTCTTAAAAAAAAAAATCCCACTTTCAAATTAATTATGCATTAATTCTTATAAAATATATACAATCAATACTAATATTTTTTTAGTCCTTTCCTCTCACATTGGAACAAATTCATTATGATTCAGTTAGATGCATAATAGTTTTGATGATACAATTAGATAAATACCCAACTTATAATTTCTTGTTTTTGATATTATCATTTTTCAAATTTATGCCAAAAGTTCATTTTTCAATTTATGATATATTTTTCTCTTCAATTATAGAAACTCTATCCTCAATTATTTAGAAATTTTTTTATATCAAATTAATTATTATCATATAATTTTGTGATTTTCGTTAATGTAAATTTAAAAAATAATAAAATTCAAAATATAAAGGAAAAATAAGAATTTTTTTAAATAAAAGTCTTAAGTTCCATTTTTATATAAACAAAAAATTATACATTTGTTAAGATGCTCCAAAATTCTTAAAAATTGGTTATTTATTTAAGAGTAAAAAGAAAAGCATTTATTTGAATAATGTTTAAAGTGAAATGCAAATATTACTTGTGTTTAGTTATTTTTGCTAAATTAACTTGCTCAAAGTATAAAATAGATAATATTTTTGCCCCTCCAAAATTTTAGTTCATGTTACGTCACTGTAGCCCACCATTTCTACGACTTAAACATCATCCTAAGATAAATGATTTATATACTTATGAGGTGTTTGTGTAACAGAAATGAACTATGTCATTAGATATGAAAATTTTAGTTCGATTTCTATAAGTCGCATTTTATGCGGAATGTCATACCTGTGTACTACTATCACTCTTAGTTCGAAAAGATTAAGCTTCTAAGACGACTCAAATGAGTCAAATTTTATAAAAATACTTCTACTTTATACACACATACATATATATATACATACATATATATATACATATATATCTACATATACATATACATATATATGTATGTATATATACATATATACATATACATATATATATATATATATGTATATACATATACATATATATATATATATATATATATGTATACCATTTGGGACCACTGGCGGCTCATTTTTAAGTAGGAAAATAAATGAAATAAGAAATTAAAACAGAATATATAAAATAATAAGAAATATAAACAGAGTGTTGAAGATTGAAATGATAATTTTATTGAAAAGATCAGAAACTTACAGAGATATATTGATAAAAGATTTACAAAGAGAAAAAAAACACAACACACTTTTGTATAAAAGAGAGAGAGAGAGAGATAATTTTTTTCTCGATAGTCCTTCAAGAATAAGAGGCTTCCTCATATAGAGGAGCTTCAGCTAGCCCAAGCATCCCTTAACGGTAAAATTAATAATACATCTAACAAAGCTATTTACAACTTTTGACTTTTGATCTTTGTTCTTTTGCAAATCTGACAAGCATCTTCTACTTTTGCACTGAAAGTAATCTTTTGAAAGTCTGATGATTATCATGTGATTGAATAGTGGATGAGTATCTTCTGCTTTTGCTTTGAAAGGAATCTCCTTTATTGATTTGTCTTGCCGAAACTAGGTTAAGCATCTTTTGCTTTTGTACAGAAAGGAATCTCTTTTTACCGAAAGTAACTTGTTGTCTTGATTTTACTTGTATTGAGACAAATTATTGACGCCAAAGTAAGCATGCTCATTGAGCGGAGTGTAGCTCTGACTTGAACTAACTTCATCGTTACCCTCTTGTTCTGGTTCTTGAGAGATGTGCGATATCGCGTCCTTCAACTTTTTCGAAAATTCTTCTTTTGATATGGAGGAAGCCAATTCTGCCATGATCTTAGACTTTTTAGCTAGGAAAAGGGCTTCTGATGAACATTCTGTGTTGAGTTATTTTTAAGATATTTTGGATTTCTTTGGAACCATTCTTTTAGCTTTTGATCAGATAATAATGCTTGGTCAAATTTATTCCACCATTTAATCTTTATATTACGTACTAGCCACTTTATGTCTACTTTTTTGTCTTGTTGAGCTAGATCGTAATCCCAAGTCATTATCCAGTTAATGTTCATAGAGGCCACAAAGGATAATGGTCAGTATCCTGTATGGAAAGTATTTTCATCTTTGAATTTATAATAAGAGGATATGGCATAATTAGGGAGAATTTGGACAGTGGGTCCAAAATCATGAAACCACTTAATAAACCATTTTGGAAAGTTCAAAGAAATTCCTCGTTTAAACCAGATAAACTAGGAAAGAGTATAGGGTTGATAGAAGAAAAGATTGTATCAGGCATTGATATAATCTTAATAGTTCTAATATTGAGGGGTGAACTATTTTGAGAAAGATCTAAGAGTAAACATTTGAACTGGTCAGTCTGAAGGGGAATACACTTTAAGTATTTTAAATTTTGAGAATAAGATTTTTAAAGAATCTTTTTTGTTTAGAGTATGAGTTAATTCTGTAGAGTCGAGTTTTTTGAAGGTCTGAAGGAGGATAATGCCAAGAAAGAGAAAAAAAATTTTGAGCTATTTGTCGGGGAGTACAATTACTTTGAACCCATTCTGGTTCTATAATTATAATAGGTAAGTAGTTTTGTTTTTCATGATATAGTTGGGACTTTAGTAAAGAATTTTGAGTAGAGGATAAAGCAGGTTTTGTTGAAGAGGGGGTTAAACGGGTAAATTTGTTTGAAACAGGTGTTGAATGAGGACGTATTGACCTTTGACCCTGCTGAGCAGTTTGTAGAAAACTTCTTGAGCTAGATTCTTGAACGTTATTAGCTTTCAGAGGAGAGCCATATTGATCTTTTGAAATTGGTTTACTCTTTGCACTCATGGAATCTCAGTGGGAGATTATTTCTTTTTTTCCCGGCAAAAACACTCTTATAAGAAAATCAAGTAGATGATTTTGTTGTCCTTTTATATGAACGATATCAAAATCGAAGTAGGATAATAAAGTTTGTCATCTTGTAAAAATATGTTTAGAAACTAGGTTTTGAACATCTTTTTATAATACACTTGGAGTCGCTTTACGATCAGTTCGTAATAAAAACTTTTTATTGAATAAATCATCTTGAAATTTTGTAATACATAGTACTATACATAAAATTTCTTTTTTCACTGTACTATACTTTTCTTGAGCCAGTTACCAAATTTCTGAGTGATATCTAATAACTTGCTCTTTAGAAAAGTCTTTATGGACTTGTTTTAATATACCTCCATATCCTAATTCGAAAACATCTGTTTCTACTATGAGAAATGCATATGCATCAGGAATTCCTAAACAATAAAATTTTTTAACTAGATATTTTATAGTAATAATGGACTCGGTCATAGAATTATCCCATAAAGGAGCGATTTTTTCTAAACCTTTTATATAATGGAGCACAAATAATTCTTATGTTAGGGATAAAATCAGACACATAATTGATACTTCCTAAAAATTTTTGTAATTGAGTTTTATCTTTTATTTCATCAGGAAATGTATTAGCAAATTCTATTGACCTAGTAATAGGGGTAATTGTTCCTTGATAGACTTCAAATCCTAGAAATCTAATTTTTATTTGAAAAAGTTTCATTTTCCTTGCAGATACTAGTAATCTATTTTCTTTGATAATATTTACAAATTACTCTAGATGAGATATATACTGAGTTATTGAGTTTAAAAATACTAGTATGTCGTCTAGATATACTATAGTAAATTTAGTATAAAGATTAAGAATATTATTCATAATATTTTGAAATTCAGTACAGCCATTTTTTAATCCTTGTAGCATAACATTCCATTCATAATGACTAAAGGGTACTTCAAAAGTAGTTTTGTCTCTATCCTTTTCATTTACTAGAATTTAATAATATCTAGATTTCATATCAAATTTTGAGAAAATTAGTGCGTTATGAACTCTTTTAATTAAATCTCTTTTATTGGGAATTAGATATCTTATCTATTTTAATAATTTATTTAGAGATTTGTAATTAATTACTAATCTTGGTGCACCTCTTTCTAATTCTGATGAATTCATGACATAAAATGCAGCATAGCTCTAAGGAGACTTGTTGGGTCTAATTAATTTTTTATTTAAATATTCTTGAATTTTTTTTATAATATTCTAAATATTCCTGATTCATTTGAATTCGTCGGGCTTTTGTTTAAATATCTTTTTCATTAAAATGATCTTCATAAGATAGTTTTATAGTGTATTGTTTTCTTGATCAAAAAGCATTGGAGACTTCGCTACAAAATTTCTTTTTCAAATTTTTTATATGTTTTTTGTGTAACGTCTTTAATTTGTGGGGTTTGTAATTGTTGTTCTACTCGACAATATTGAATTTTTTTACTTAACATATTTAGTTATTTTTGTTTATTTTAAAATATATTTATCTTTGATATTAATGAGTTTTGACCTAGATTTAGTTCTTTTATCTGAGGAGGCTTGAGAAATTCAAAATGAACTTCGGTTCCTAAAGCTGTTCATACTAAATCTTAATTACTAACCGTAAAGGGGTATAATAAGGTTAAAAATGGAGTTCCTAATATCACTTGTTTAGAGATATTTTTTACCATTAAGAATGAAGTTTTATAATAGATTTTATTTTCACAAATCTTAGCATTTAATAATTTATAAGTAATGATTAATTTTGATTCATTAGCACTGCTTAATGATTCTTTAGTTTTTTTATAGTATTTTGTTGAAATTAATCCTTCTCTGATACAATTTATATCTACTTCTGAATCTACTAAAGTGATTAATTGAAATCTTTTTTTATTAACTACTAATTCTATTGGACACCACCATTTATGAACTTTGATTTGGCTTAATAAATTTATATATGAATCTTGATCTGAGGAAGAAACATCTATTTGGTTTTCTTTTTTAGTTTGAGGAGAAATTATCTGATTTCCTTGTAACGTTAAAATTTTGAATTCTAATTCAATATCCTTTTGTTTTAACTGATTTATTTCTTGCTTTAATTTTTTTATTTCTTGTTGTAAATATTGTAGAGTAATGGCTTCTTTTTCACCTATTTTGAATCTTGCTAAAACATTTTTTATTTCAGTTTTTTCTATATTGTCTTTTCTATTTTCGTCTTCGTCTAATAAAGCTTTTAATTATTGTAGAAATTCTTGTTTTAAACTAGATTCTTACTTTTTTTTCTATTATTGAGATTAATGTGGAGGCTTGATCTTTTGTTATTACATTTATAAATTTTGAATTTATGCATTTTGAATAATCACAAGGTTCTGGTCCTAAACATTCTTCTTCTATAATATTTGACTATCTATCATATTCTTCTTGGATGTTATATACTATTTTTAATTCTTGATCAAAATTTTCTTCTGTTTTTTATGTCGAAGTATATTGATCGTTAATTAGAATATTGATTAATCCTTTTTCTAAAGGTTCTCCTTAATTTAATTTTCTAATTTTTTGTTTCATTCTACAATCTTTTTTATAATGTCTAAATTGTCCGCATTTGTAACATACTACTTCATTTTTTGATCTTTTATGTTTTTTAGGGGTTTTGACCTTTAAGTTAGGTGACGAGTTTTCTTTTGAAATTTATTTTTCTTTGTGAAAGTCTTGACAAGTTTCTGAGTTTTTGATTTAACTCTTTTAGAAGGGGCTTTAATTCCTTCTATTCCAAATTGTTGACAAAATGTTTCTAATTTTTTTCTACTTTCTCTTGACTCATTTCTAAGTTTATTTTGTATTTTGAAATCAGTACAAATTTGAAGTCTGATTTCTATGATGTAACTAGAGATTTGACCAAAGGTTAATGAATTATAAGGTATTTGATCCATTAAATTGTGAGCTATGTGTGTTTTTACTTTTTCAGCAAATAATTTTGGAAGTCCAGCAAAAAAACCGTTCTTTCCAATAATCTACTGAACCATCAGGTCTAAACATAATTTTGATAAAAAAACATATCTTTATACCACCTATAGTCTGACATAGATGGGCAATAAAGATTTGCTAGTTGATCTCCTGCTCTTACTTGAAGTTTTATTAGATCTCCTATGAAATGTTTGGTAATAGTGTATAATAGTGTTGTTATGGCATCTTGTTTAATTTGTCCGCTAGGTTCTTATTTTATAGCATGTAATATTATTTCTCTTTATATAAGAAGTAGGATATTATCCAACCATCATTTTAATTGACCTGTGAATCCTATTGCTAGTAATGTTACAGTTTTCTTCTCAGAGTTTTCTCTAGTTTTGAAGGTTATAGCTGCCATAGTCATTTGTTGTATTGTATCTAATATTTCTTGATCACTAGCTCTGTCGATATTCCATTCTATAATGGATTCGCCAGAGTAGGAACTATCTACAAAATTTAATCTTTCTTCGTATTGTACATCGAAAAAAGTAGGTCTTGGGTAATAGTTTCTTATTGTAGGTAATGGAGCTCTACTAAATTTCATTTTGTTTATTTTTGAATTTTGTGATTCTAATAATTCTTCTTCAATTTGGTCCAATTTTGTTAAAGTATTTATTTTTCAAGTACTCCCTAATGATAAATGTTCTAATTTTATTTTAATTTCTTCTAAGGTATTGTCAGTCTTATTTCCTAAAGTAATTGAGCTTAATTCTTTTTCAAGAACATTAATTATTTTATATATTGGTCTTGTTAGTTCTAAATTATTATTTAAATTTTTAGAATTTATTGGTTCTTTTATATTTTAGTTTTCTATTCTTTGGAGGTGTTGAGACATAGTATTTAACATTTAATTAGAATAATTTAATTACTGATGAATCTTTTGAATGTCGTGTTTTTCTATATTTTTATTTATTGAATTATGATGAACTATTTTAAAAGGATTGGCTTCTATTTCTATTCCTTCTTTAGTAAGGATTTTTATTGTTTCTAATGGAGGGTAGGTTGATTCTATAATCTCATTATTGACGGTTTTCCTGGGTGTTGAAGGATTGACTTCTATTTCTATCCCTTCTTTAGTAAGGATTTTTATTGTTTCTAATGGAGGGTAGGTTGATTCTATAATCTCATTATTGATTGTTTTCCTGGGTGTTGAAGTCTTGGTAGTGATTGCTATTTTGTTTTCTTGTATATAGGGATTTTCTATTTTATTATTGACACAATACATTTCGAACCATGCAAAGAAGTACATATTGAAGTTCCTCTCCTTCAAGAAAGAATAAAATCTTGTAAATAGCAAGAATTTTGTTCTTTACTAAAGGTGGAGAAGTACCAATTTCGTTTTTGAAGATTATGATGAGTTTCAAATTCTGCTCTAATCCATGGTTTATCTATTTCAAAGGGTTTATCTAATGTAAGCATGTAAATAACTTGTGATATGGTTAGAGAGTATTGAGGAGAGTCTGATTGTTGAGTTTCTTGATATAAAGGTTGTGGGACATTAGATCAAAAATTTACTCGTGTTAAATCTACATTAATGCTAAATCCATCAACAAAAGCTCTTGAAGGCTGACGAATTGAAGTGGTGGATTGATTTTCTTCAATTTTTTGAGATTTTGATTGCATTATTTCTATCCTAAGATTTTCTCCTTCTTGTATTATTGACTTAATTTTTGTATTTTGAATTTTTGGGACTGTCATGATTTCTTTTAATAACCAGTTTTGGGGCATCCTAGAAATTACTTCTTGATAACTCAATTTTTTAGGAGTTGTTATTGAAGCTTTCTTAAATTTGCTTCTATGATAATAGTTTCATTTTTTAATGAGGATTTTAAAGTTTGAAGTTATAGTCAATAGTACTAATTTTGTAATGAATTCTATAAATAATCGAAATATTTTTTATTGCTCCTTTAAATATTCCTTCAGGTATTTTGACATTTAATACTAAAGATTTTGGAGTATAAGAGTTTTTTAATACCATTAAAAAATTCAGGTAACAATTAAAAAATACATGACCTTCATATAAGTTTGATTCTAATATTCTTATTATGGAATTGTTGGGTCTTAAAAGTCTTATGCCTCTTAATAAAATCATTATAGGGATATTGATTCCTAATCGACTATGAGTTTTTGCTGCTACTTGAATTAATCCTATATGTATATGTTTGAATCCGTCTTTAACATGTTGATCTAATAAATCTTCTTTTAATAAATATATTGTTTCACATAATTTTTTCATATTATGAAAGGACTTTATTGTTTGAACAACATCTCTTGACTTAAAATTGAATGTATTGTGTTTATATATTTCTTTGTATTTCACCTCGGGGATTGACCAGTTTTGTAATTTATTTTCTATTTTTGCTATTTCCAACTCTTAGTTTTGTACTTGATCTCTATCTATAGGTTGAGAAGAAAAAGAAGAAGAAGTTAATACTATCTTATTATTCCTACTTCTATTGAGCTCAGTAAGTGATCTTAATAGATTAATCATAATTAATTTTGATTAATTATGCTATCAGAATTATCGAGATCATAGTGTTATTAGTTTGAGATCACCCTATTTCTGGTAAACACTACTTATTTCTTAGTTGACCAACGCACCACTATTGCTACTTAGACAGTAACTTAATCTGCCTACCAATGCTAAGCTTGCTAACACTCTTAATCTTTGACTAATTATAACTAAACAGAATTTCTAAGAGGCTCTGATGTCATTTGGGACCCCTGGCGGCTCATTTGTAAGTAGGAAAATAAATGAAGTAATAAGAAATTAAAACAGAATAAATGAAATAATAAGAAATATAATTTGAATTGCTAACCGTAAAGGGGTATAATAAAGTTAAAAATGGAGTTCCTAATATCACTTGTTCAGATATATTTTTGACCATTAAGAATGTAGTTTTGTAACAGATTTTATTTTTACAAATCTTAGCATTTGATAATTTATAAGTAATGATTAATTTTGATCCATTAGTACTGCTTAATGATTCTTTAAAAGCAGTAGCTGCCATATTCATTTGTTGTATCGTATCTAATATTTGTTGATCACTCGCTCCGTCAATATTCTATTCTACAATGGATTTGCCAAAGTAGAAACTATCTACAAAATTTAATCTTTCTTAGTATTGTATATCGGAAAAAGTAGATCTTGGATAATAGTTTTTTATTATAGGTGACGGGGCTCTACTAAATTTTATTTTGTTTACTTTTAAATTTTGTGATTCTAATAATTCTTCTTCAAGTTGGTATATATTTATATATATATATATGTATATATATATATATATATATATATATATATATATGTATATATATTATAATATATATATAATATATATATATATACATACATATACGTATATACATATATATCTATACATCATACATACATACGTACATATATATAAATACATATATATATATATATATATATATATATATACACGAATCTGACTTAATAAATTTATATACGGATCTTGATCTGAAGAAGATACTTCTATTTGTTTTATTTTTTCTATTTGTGAAGAAATTATTTGATTTTCCTGTAATGTTAAATATTTGAATTCTAATTCTATATCTTTTGTTTTAACTGATTAATTTCTTATTTTAAATTTTTTATTTCTTGTTGTAAATCTTGTAAAGTAATAACTTCTTTTTCAACAGTCTTAAATCTTGCTAAAACATTTTTCATTTCAATTTTTTCTATATAATCTTTTTCTATTTTCTTCTTCATCTATTAAAGATTTTAGTTGCTGAAGAAATTCTTATTTTAAATTAGAGTCTTGTATTTTATCTATTATTAAAATTAAAGTAGAGGCTTGATCTTTAGTTATCACATTTATAGATTTAGGGGCTCATGCATTTTGGACAATCACAAGGTTCAGGATCTAAGCATTCATCTTCTGTACTATCATTTTTACTATTAGATTCTTCTTGAATATTATATACTGCTTCTAGTTCTTGATCACAATTTTTTTCCGTTTCTGATGTTGAAGAGTATTGTTCATTAACTAAAATATTAATTAATCCTTTTTCTAACTGTTCTCCTAGATTTAATTCTCTAAATTTTTGTTTCATCTTACATTCTTTTTTATAATGTCAGAATTGTCCACATTTACAACAGACTATATTATTGTTTGATTTTTTATAATTTTTTGATGTCTTGGGTTTTATACTAGGTGATTGAGGCTTCTTTTGAATTTTATTTCTTTTTGTAAAAGTTTTAACAATTTTTTTGAGGTTTTGACTTTATTCTTTTTGGAGGGGCTTTAATTCCTTCTATACTGAGTTGTTGACAGAATGTTCTAACTTTTTTTTACTGTTAACAATCAAGGATTAATATCAACAGCTTTAGGAATAAAAGTTCAATTCGAATTTCTCAAACCTCCTCAGGTAAAAGAATTAAACTTAATACAAAACTCATTAATATAAAAAATAAATATAATTCAAAATAAATAAAAACAACTAAACATGCTAAATAAAGAAATTCAATATTAACGGATAGAATAACAGTTATAAACTCCAAAAATTAAAGAAGAAATACAGAAAACATACAAAAAATTTGAATAAGAAATTTGTAATGAAGTCCCAAATGCTTTCTGGTCACGAAAATAATATACTATAACATTATTGTATGAAGATAATTTTAATGGAAAATATATCCCAACAAAAGTTAGACCAATTCAAATGAATCAAGAATATTTAAAATATTGTAAAAAAGAAATTCAAGAATATTTAGATAAAGGATTAATAAAACCTATCAAATCTCCATGGAGCTGTGCAGCATTCTATGTTATGAATTCATCAGAATTAGAACGAGGAGCACCAAGATTGGTAATTAATTATAAACTTTTAAATAAAATATTAAAATGGATCAGATATCCAATTCCTAATAAAAGAGATTTGATTAAAAGAGTACATAATGCTTTAATTTTTTCAAAATTTGATATGAAATCAAGATATTACCAAATTCAAGTAGAAGAAATGGATAAGTATAAAATTGCTTTGGTAGTACCTTTTGGTCACTAAGAATGGAATGTCCACAAGGTCTCAAAAACGCCCTTAATGAGTTTCAAAACATTATGAACAATATTCTAAATCATTATACAAAATTCACCATTGTATACCTAGATGATATATTAGTATTCTCTAATTCAATATCTCAACACTTATCACATCTAGAATAATTTCTAAATATTATTAAAGAAAATGGTCTAGTAGTATCTATAAGAAAAATGAGACTTTTTTAGACAAAAATTAGATTTTTAGGATTTGAAATATATTAAGGAATGATTACTCCTATTAATAAATTAATAGAATTTGCAAACAAATTTCCAATTAAATTAGAGATAAAAATCAATTACAAAGGTTCTTAGGATGTGTAAACTACGTAGCAGATTTCATTCCCAATATAAGAATCATTTGTGTCCCATTATACAAACGACTTAGAAAAACTCTCCTCAGTGGGATAGTTCCATGATTGATTCTATTATCACAACAAAGACTCTTCTCAAAAAACTCTCATGCCTAAGAATTCCAGATCTTGATGCTTCCTTAATAGTAGAAACATATGCCTTTGAATTAGGATATGGAGGTATCTTGAAGTAAATTCATAAAGACTCTTCTAGAGAGTAAGTCATTAGGTATTATTCAGGAATCTAGCAACCAGCTCAATTAAAATATAGTACTGTTAAAAAATAAATTTTATCCATAGTACTACGTATTACAAAATTTCAAGATGATTTATTTAACAAAATTTTTTTATTAAGGACTGATTGTAAAACTGCCCTTAGTGTTTTACCAAAAGATGTTCAAAATCTAGTTTTAAAACATATCTTTGCAAGATGGCAAGTTTTACTTTCCTGTTTTGATTTCGATATTGTTCATATAAAAGGAAAAAATATATGGTTCTCCCACTGAGATTCCATGAGTGTAAAAAGCAAGCTAGTCTCAAAAGATCAATATGGTTCTCCCTTGAGAACCAGTAATGTTCAAGAATCAAGTTCAAAAAGTTTCTTACAATATGTTCAACAAACTCCCTGTTCAATACGTCCTCAAATAAACACTACACCTGTTTCCAATAGGTTCATCTATCTTATTCCTTCTTCCTCTACCATAAGACCTTCATTACATCCTCCTCAAAGTCCTCATTTAGATTCTCAATTATATCAAGATAAACAAGACTGTCTACCCATTATGATTCTTGAGCCAGAATGGATTCAAAATAATTTCACCCCTCGACAAATTGCCAAAAAATCTTTTCACCTTCTTGGCATTATCCCCCTTTAGACCTTCAAAAGAATAGACTTTTTCATAAAATGCATTCTTGTCGATACTGATTCTATAGAATTAACTCATACTCTAGATAAAAATGATTCATTAAAAATCCTAGTTTAAAAAATCAAGATTATCAAAGTTTATTCCCCATTAGATTGGTCTGTCCAAATATTTACTCAAAGATCTTTTCCAAAAAACGTTTCTCCCCAATATTATACCTACTAAGATTATATAAACACCTAGTATAATCTCTTTTATTATCAACCTTACTCTCATTCTTGGTTTATATGGTTCAAATGAAGAATTTCACTCAATTTTCCAAAATGGTTCATAAAGTGGTTTCATGACTTTGGACCCACTGTTCAAATTCTTCTTGAGTATACAATATCTTCCTACTACAAATTCAAAGATCAAACTACATTTCATACAAGATACCAATTATTATCCTTTGTAGCTTTAATGAGTATCAGCTGGATAATGACATGAGATTATGATCTTGCTCAACAAAATAAAGAAGTAGACATAAGATGGTTAGTCTGCAGTATAAAAATCAAGTGGTAGAATAAGTTTAATCGATCATTACTGTCCAATCAAAAATTAAAAGAATGGTTCCAGAAGAATTCTAAATATCTCAAAAGTAATTCTGTACAAAATATTTCATCAGAAGCTTTATTCCTAGCTAAGAAGTCTAAAATCATGGCTGAATTAGCCGCCTCTTTATCAAAAGAAGAGTTTTCAAAAAAGCTTAAAGATGTGTTGTCACACAACTCTCAAGAACAGGATCAAGAAGATAAAGATGAAGTTGATTCAAGCCAAAGTTTTATTCCATTCAATAAAGATGATTGTTATGGTATCACTCAGCTGTCTCAATACGAGTAAAAGACAAGCCAGCTCATTAAACCAATTTACTTTTGGCACCATAATTTCAGTCACATGCAAAAGCTGATCAGTCAAAAGTAAAAGATGCTCATCAGACTACTTTTAATACAAAATGCTCACCTTCTGTTCATTCACATGTCCGAACAAGTTCATTAGATTCTTATTTACTTTTGAAAAGCAAATCTCATTAGTCAAAAGTTGTAATGAATTATATCGGCATAAATAATTATAGTCACTGTAAGAAGATGCTCCGATTCTCTATATAAGGAGCCTTCTAATTCATATAAAATCATCGAAAAAAATTGTATCCCTTCCTCTCTTAAATTCTTTGTAAAATAAGTGTGCTACGTTCTTCTCTCTTTGTAATCTTTCTTCAACCTCTCTGTAAGTTTTCGATCATTTCAATAAAATATCTTTCAATATATATATATATATATATATATATATATATATATTATTTATATTATGTTCTTATATTCTTATATTTCTTCTACATATATTTATTTTCTTATATTTCTTCGACATATATTCTATTATTTTTACCTATATTATGAGTTGCCAGATACATACATATTATATATATATATAGATATATATACATATATACATACATACATACATATATATATATATATATATATATATATATATATATATGTATATCAAAATAATAATTAAATTTATAATAATCTTTCATTTTCAAGAAAGCATAAAAAAGTATTTTCTCAAACTTCTTCCCAAGATCAAGATTAGAAGTGGAATGTGATGCCTTAAGGCCTCAAAAATACCCCAAGTGAATTTCAAAATATTATGAACGATATATTTAATCCCTACACAAAATTTACTTTAGTCTATCTAGATGATGTCTTAATATTTTCAAATTCAATTACTTAACATCTTAGCCATTTAGAACAATTTTTTTTACATCATTAAAGAAAATGGATTAGTCATCTCGATAAGAAAAATGTGGCTTTTTCAACTAAAAGTTGGATTTTTAGGCTTCGAAATATATCAAGGAACAATAACTCCCATCAGTAGATCAATAGAATTTGCCGATAAATTCCCCAATGAAATTAAAGAGAAAAAATAATTACAAAAATTTTTAAGATGCGTCAATTACGTCTCAGACTTTATACCAAACATTCAAATTATTTGTAATGTATTATTCAAAAGACTTAAGAAAAATCCTCTTCCTTAGGATTCATCCATTACATAAGCCATCATGACCATCAAAAAACTTGTTAAAAAACTTACTTATTTAGGGATTCCAGATCCTGATGTAGAGTTAGTTGTAGAAACATATGCCTCGGAGCTAGGATATGGAGGAATTCTTAAGCAGATTATTCCAGGGTCCAATAAAGAACAAGTTGTATGATATTATTCTGGAACTTGGCAACAAGCTCAAATTAAATATAGTGCTGTTAAAAAAGAAATTTTATTTATAGTATTATGTATCTTTAAATTTTAAGATGATTTATTTAACAAAAAGTTTTTATTTAAAACTGATTCCAAAGTAGCTCCTAGTGTTTTACAAAAGTATGTTAAAAATCTAGTTTCAAGACAAATTTTTTCCAGATGGCAAGACTTACTATCTTGTTTTGATTTTAACATTGTTCATATTAAAGGAGAACAAAATTATCATCTTGATTTCCTTATGAGAGAATTTTTGCATGGAAAAACTAAATCCCCCACTGGGATTCCATAAGCAACAAAGGAAAACAAGTATCTAAAGATCAATATGGACCCCCTTTGGGAGTCAATCTATTACTTAAAACTTCTTCAAAAAGTTTCTCTCAAACTGTTCAACAAAAACCAGTTTCAATCAGACCTCAGTCTAATCCTTTACCTATCATAAATAAATTCACTACTTTATCTCCTTCATCCTCAACTAAACGAATACCTACTCCTACACCTTCAGAACCTATTGAGCCCCAATTATGTCAAGATAAACTCGACTGTTTACCCATTATCATTCTTGAGCCAGAGTGGATACAAAATAATCCTGCTCCCAAACAAATGGCTCAAAAAATCTTCCCATCTTCTTGGCAATATCCTCCTTTTGATCCTCATAAAAACCAATTGTTTCATAAATTTATTCTTATAGATACTGATTCAATAGAACTCACTCACACTTTGGATAAGAATGATCATTTAAAAATCTTATTTACCATAGTAAAAATTCTCAAAGTATATTTTTCATTTGACTAGCCAACACAAATGTTTACCCTTTATTCCTTTTCTAAACAGTTTACTTTACAACATTATACTTATCAAGACTATATCAATGCTTAGTATAATATGTTTTACTATCAACATTACTCTCATTCCTGGTTTATCTGGTTCAAAAAGGGGATTTCTTTAGATTTTCCAAAATGGCTCATCAAATGATTTCATGACTTCGGACCCACTATTCAAATTCTTCTAGACTATGCTTTATCATCCTACTTCAAGTTCAAAGATCAAACATCTTTTATACAGGATATAGATTATTATCCTTTTGTGCCTCTATGAACATTAATTGGATAATGTCATAAGATTATGCCATCGCTCAACATGATCAAGAAGTTGATAATAAATGACCAGTTCAAAGTATTAGCAATAAATTGTGAACTAAATTCAATCCTGAACTTATCTCTGAACAGTGGCTACAAGAATAGTTTCAGAAAAAGCCTAAATATCTTAAATCTGTATCAAAAAGCAATACTGATGAGGCTGTATTTTTAGTTGAAAAGTCTAAAATTATAGCTGAGCTGGCCTCTTCTCTTTCAAAAGAAAAATTTCAAGAAAGCTTAAAGAAGTATTTTCTCAAACTTCTTCCTAAGATCAAGATAAGGATGATGTAGAATTTAGACAGAGTCCTTTGAATGAAGATGATTTTTAGTATACAAATATTTAATCATTTATAAATTTATTATTATAAATATTAATAATAATAAATAAATATTAATGAACTTTAATTATTTGATCCCTTTCTTTGTTCAAGGACATGTAGCTCGTGAATTTAATTGGCTGTGGTAACTTTCTTGTAGAGATTTGTCCTCTGTCGGCTCTATGCTCTCTCCTTTGCGACCAATGTTATTTGTCATCTTCTGATCTATGGTAATTCAAGTTTATGCTCCTTGCCCTTGCTGTTTCTTCCATGTTGATGTAAACTGTGAATCGTTATTGTAGCTCATCGAGGTCTGAAGGGAGTTTTTTTGCTAGAGAGTCTGCAAATGGTCCTAGTTGCAATCCAATTATGATTGCATGTAAAGAAACAGTTGGATTTAAGTCCTTGATTTTGAGCAGTGACCATTTGTGATTCTTCAGGTTTGGTCATGATTTTGAGTTTCTCCTCTTTCTTCTTTGCTTCCTTGAGATTGTCAAGCTAATTCATCTAGCTGTTATTGCATTTTTTAGATGGTGCTCATAAGGGGTGTATGAGCTTTGCGTTCATATTTTGTCTGTTGTTAACGTGGACTGCTTCCTCTTGCTCATGTGACAATTGCTGGTTGTTCTTCTGACTGTGAGTTCTAGCCATGCTTTTGTAGTTTTTGCTTGACTTGAAATGATAGAAGATTATTGTGGTTTTGAGAAAGTTTTACCTTTTCCCACAGATGGGGTCTGATGTTCCTTCCTCCTACCTCTGAGTGGATCTGAGTGGGCATCTCAAGGTTAGTCGGAAGCACTAGTATGGCAGGACGACAGTTGATGAGTGTGAGAATAGAGGTGGAAGTACCTGTAGGTACTTCGATGCTAAAGTTAATATGTGAGTGATATAGAAGAGAGATAGTAGAAAGTGAACATACCTGGAGCGGTACTCCTTGGTGGTTTATATAGTGGGTGTCATTAATATAGTATCGTGATCTTGGAGCATTGATAAGGCTATAATTTGGGGCAAAGATCGTGCAGGGCTGATATCCCGTGCTTGTATCATGGGATTTGGAGAATATTCCTGGTATTGGTCATTATTGATTCTGGCACGTTATCCATGTGATGGGGATGGGCTTGGCCAATGGTATTTTGAAGGGCCGGTTCGATCCACTAGCCCCCTAACTCGGAGGTGTAGGTTGATCGAACTATTGTGGTTGAAAGGTAATGAGCTTAGCCCGTGATTTCTTTAAGTGTTGATTCGATCTACCAGCTCATATGGTCCAATTGATTATTGAAAATCACATTCACCTACTAGTGTACTCTATTTCATAAACAATTTTCTAGCTTAAACATTGCTCAATTAATGATTCTTTTCATATCTGTGTTGTACTCAATCTTAACTTTGTGAGCAGAGTATGATTAATGAAGCTGGTAGACAATTGTACTATGCAGGTTTTACTTTATGATTTTGTGGAAAGAAACATTTAGGAAGTTGCTTATGAGGATACTTTAATGTTTAAAATACCAGGCTTCTAACATTACTTAGAATTATGGCAGTTAGCCAATTTTATGACGTTTGTTGCCTGTTAATATATTTTTCATTACCAAAATTATTGATGATAATATTTTGAATATAAAAAAATATAGAATAAATAAAAATAGAGTCAATTTTAAGAACAAATTTTATGTTTCAGTAGTGTGTCTATATATATATATATATATATATATATATATATTGAATATAAAAAATATAGAATAAATAAAAAATAGTGTTAATTTTAACAACAAATTTTATGTTCCAGTAATGTGTGTGTGTGTGTATATATATATATATGTAACCCTATCAGTAGACGTGTTTATCTATTATCTATTACTATTATAAAGGATATTCCCTTTTTTGATATATAATTTTTACTTTTTCAAATAACCATTAATAATTAATTGAATACAAATAGAATAAAAGATAAAACTATAAATGCAAATATTTTTTATATTTACAATTTAAAATTATAATTACTTTCAAATATAGAGAGTTATCTTTTATTACTTTAGTATTGTAAAAGGGATTCCCTCTTTGGTATTTAATTTTTATTTTTTCAAATAACCATTAAAAATTAATTAAATACAAATAGAAAAAGGGATAAAATTATAAATATAAATATTTTTTTTATAACTACATTTTAAAATTATAATTACTTTTAAATACAAAGAGTTATCTTTATATTTATATACACTATAATAGTTAATGTCAAATATATTTTAATATTTTAAAAATTATTTTAATTTAACTAATTTTAATTATAATAGAATTATAATTAATTAATTTCTAAAATAATTATATAAAAAAACATTGAAAATGTAAATTGAGAAGCACGACAGTGTCTATCAAGACATTAGTATATATAATATGTATAATATATTATGGGTGACAATTTATTTACTTCAAAAATAAGTCTTATATATTTATACTTGTGAATAGTCTTTTTCTAAATATTGAATTTTACAAATTCAATCGTTGAATTATACAATATTATCACGATAATTATGTACGTCAATAAAGCAAAACGGATATGCATAGGCATCTAGTGTAAGAAACATTTACCTATATTTTGAAAAAGGTATTATAAGTTAAAATAAAATAGTTAGATGAAGTATGAATTAATTTTAAAATTTCATAAAATTTTATGAACGTGAGTGACCGCATGAGAACTTTCATTTCAAGCGTTAGATTGGTGATATTCAATGTTTAGAAAAAATTATTTACAAAAATAAGTATGTTAAGACTTATTATTAAATTAAATGGATCCCTATATATATATATATATATATATATTATATATATATATATATATATATATATATATATATTATATATTAATTGACTCCAATATTAAATTTTTGATTGATTACTTGATGCAACCTCAATGATCTAATTTATAAACTATTCCACCGCTATTAAGGGAGATAATTGAATATATGAATTTATGACCCATTCAATTTATCTATACCTAAATCTAATACAATTCATTTAAATATGTGTGTGCGTGTGCGTGTGCATAAATTGACTCCAAATTAATTTGATTCATTGATGCAATCTCAATGATCTAATTTATAAATTATTCCACCGCTACTGTAAGAGATAATTGGATCTATGAATTTATAACCCATCTAATTTATATATACTTAAATTCAATCTAATTAATCTAATTATAATAATAGATTTAATGCATTGGATGGATTATATTAGTTTTAGCTAATGGATGGTTAATGGTCCTACCAAATATTTATTGAAATATATATATATATATATATATAATTTGGAGAATATAATATATTTGGACATGGAAGAAAAGTTTAAATACATTTAGTTGAGCATGGATGGATTGAATATCTATCCATTAATTTTATTAAAACGGATTAAAGGATGGATTGAAAATATATCCGTTAATTCCATTGAGAAGGATTAATGAATGAATTGGATATCATGCATTAAAATAGATCATAAATAGATTGGATGGTTTTAAAAATTTTTTAATATATCTTAAATGGATTATTTATTTATTATTTATCCATCCATTAATGATCAAATTCAAAATTCATCCAATTCATCCATTTGCCCCCGAATCGCTATTGGTTTTTCCTCCCCTCGTTGCTGGCACTAGGTTTTTCACTTTTCATTTGCATGTACGTTTCTGGCCAATTCATAATTTTTTGCATCTATGATTTTACTCAACATTAAATTTTTCATTTTTTCAAAAGATACATTTAGCAAGTTATTTACAAAGATTCTTTTCATGTTTAAATTGTATCTCTTTTTTTTAATTTTTTAGTGAACGTCTATATATTATTGACAATTGTAATATGTTTAACCTCTAGACTAGGAAAAAAATGAATTGATTTATAGGAAAGACATTTAAAACTTGAGACAAAATAGGAAGTAAAAGATAATATAAAAAAGACATTTAAAAAATAAAATAAATTCAAAAATGCATAATACAAATATTTACAATAGCTTCTTGGTTAAGTTAGGAAGAAAATCAACAATAAAGAAGCATACAAAGAAAAATATATAAATGTAGTAAGAATGTAAAATCTTTTAAGAGCATATCTTGGATTTCAAAATTTGTATCAAATAATTGGGCAATTCATTCGCTTATAAATCCAAACTAGACATTACAAGATTGACATAGCTATTGGGATGAAGTAGGTTTTCACTTTACTATCTCCGTCGTCCAACGACTCTACACCTTTTGATCTCTAGTTACTTTGAAATAGTCATTGAAGTAGTTTGCCAATCCTCAAGGACAAGTTAAAGATATCAACAGCACCCACAAATGAGAAGGTTAGTAACAATATACCTAATGATCTTGCATTCAATATTCTGTTGAAAGTGCGAGTGAAATCTCTGAAGCGATTTACATGTGTACACAAATCTTAGTCTGATTTATTTCAAAATCCTTGTTTCATGAGCATCTACCGCCACAATTTCATATCTAAAGATGATAATTCATCTCTCCTCTTAAAGCAGAAGATGCCGGGTATCCATGACGAAAATTTGTTTTTGCTTTCTGATAAATGGTTTAAGAATAGGGTCAAATTAGATTGGCCACTTGTATTTCAAGATGATTATCGCAATATGTTTATTTTGGGTTCTTGTATTTGGCACAATTTGTCTTTGCCAAAGGCTAAATCGTGTGGTAGGAATTGTAGAGCATGCTAACATATTGTGGAACCCAACTACTAACGAAATCAATCATATCCCTTTTGGCCCTCCAATTTTTGAATGGTGAACATGGTCTTGGTTATGGTTCTAGTGTGGACATTTATGTATTTGGTTATGATCATGTAAATGATGATTATAAGGTGATTCATTTTGTATATTTTTTAGAAATTGACTTTGAATTAAAGGAGGAAGATGATATCAGTCAAGAAGATTATTTTCATATATATAGCCTAAAAAAGTAACTCTTGGAGGAAACTTGATGCCAAAATGGCTACTCGTGCGAGTAAGGAAAATGGTTTTGAGGTGTACCTGAATGGGGTATGTCATTGGTGGGGCTCTAAAGAGCAGGATGAAACGACAGAAGACATACTGGTGCCATTTAACTTGAGCAATGAGGTGTTTCATACAACACACATAGACTGCCATCGTCACAAAGAATTCGTGAATAGACACTTGGTGGTCTTGAATGGGTCATTGCAATAATTATAAATACTATGGAGAATAATAGTTTTGATATAGCAATTTTGGGTGAACTTGGTGTGAAGGAATCATGGACCAAACTCTTCACCATTGGACCCTTACCTTGTTTTGAGCATCCTATTGGAGTTGGGAGTAACGGCTATACATTCTTCAGAAAAAATAATGACGAATTGGCCTGGTTCGGTTTAAATAACCAAATGACATGAGAGATTGGTGTTAAAGGAGAGAAATATTATTGTTATATTGCAATTTATAAGGAAACCTTCTTCCCATTCGAGGAATAAATTAGTAATTATTTTTTCAGGGAAAGCAAGAAGTTTTCTTCCTAGAGGTTTAAGAGTATAGTTATTAGGATCTATCACCTTGTATACAAATTGGCTTGTCAATTGCCTATGTTATATTTAATGGCAAGGATTTGAAATCAAAGAACTTCATTATTTGAATTTTACTTAATCTATGTGATTTGATGTATTATTCTTTTTCACATAGTTTTGATATCTTTGTCAACTATGAGATTTATCTATAGTCTTTGTTGATTGTCCTTCATTTTTTCCCTAGATATAGGTACCTTTGAGAAACTTTTGACAATATTGAGAGCGTGAAAGATCTCTGGTTATGCTATATTAATCATATTTTGTTATTGATCATATTCTGCTTTATTAAATATAAGTTTCATATATCACTATGTTTGGTCATGTAGTTTGTGTTGTAGTTTTACTGTCATGTTTCATGATCAATCACTGCAAGCTGTACAAGCAATCTGAATGCTTAGTAAATCATAAATTCTAAAGGAAACCTGCAAACACTAAATTAAAACAACCTCCACTTGAAAGAGAGTGAGTAAAATGGTAAAACAAAGCACGCTTAAAAGCTAATTACAACACAACAAAATTGAATTGAAACAAGCTTGAAAGTAAGCCAATGTTAGAAGGAATAAAAAAGACGAGTATCAATAGCAAGTAGAAATAAGCGAAAGTGGAAGAGAAAAAATGTATCTACTTGACTGTCATTAACCATGATTGACTTAATACACATATAAGAAACAAACAATAAAAATTTCTGGTAAGTTGGCATTTCTATACTATACCTCTCAAAAAAGAAATTAAAAATTAGAAAAAACTTCATGTCATGCATTTTTAGACGTGATTGACTTCCGAATGTAATGATAAAAGTACAATTAAGATTGTCATTTTATACTGATTACTTTGTTAATTTTTATTTAAAAGATGATGTTAATTAATTTAATTATAAATCCTCTCGCTGCATCTACATGGACATAAAATTAGAATTCATTTTCACTAAACAAAAGGATCTTTGCCAAAAGAATATGCATTTTGTTTTTGTAGCATAGTTCATGTTCATAGATTGACAAAAAAAATGATGTTTTTAATAAGGATTTCATTTTCATCCATTGTTAATGTAAAACTATTTTACACTATTTTTTAATTATGTGTTGACACATCATTGAAAGAGTTTAACTATAACTACATGACTTGAAAATCAAACTTTTTTAATAATATGTCAATACAAATAATAGAGGAAAAAATTTTACACTAAGGATCAGTTTCGATTGGTGGTAAAAATGGATTAAAAAATTCATAAATGAATTTATATTATGCCCATTTTTAACTCCATACCAAACATACACCAACATTAAAATATTGCAAACAAGTATGAAATCAAGTTTTTTCCTTTTGCTTAGTGTATGTTTGAATTAATTTATTTTGTAATTAAAACATTTTATAATCAAAATCTTACTAAGAGAACTTTTGAAAAAAAGTGATTTTTTCTTAAAATTAATCTATTCCTAAACATGCACTTAACCAAGAAAATAAGTTTCCATAAAAGAATCAATAGCGCAAAATCTTCAACCTTTTTGCATGATACAAGTGAAAATCAAATGGAGATAAGCTTAAAATACCAAGCTTGAGGAATGATACTTGATGGAAGACTAATAAGGAACGATACCAACTTTTAATCAAGCTGTTGAATATGAACTCATTTGGGAGCAAATGAACATCAAGATCAAAGAGCATACTGAAGGAGGATTTTTTATTTGTTTGACTTCTTTTTGGGCAAGTTATTGTGGGTTTGGCAGTAGTGTATAAGTGCTCTAGCTGAGCTTGATTTCTATGGAAATGAACATATCAAAGTTCTGAAAACTGAACCAGTCACTGAACCGGTCGAGGTACTGATTCAAGGTTTAATGGTTTAACCGTGGTCGAACCGTAATTGAACCGGAATATAATTAAATATATATTTATATTTATATATAAATATATGTATATTTATATATATATATATATAATTATTTATATATTAATAAAATAAATAAAAATTATAAAAATACAACATATTATGGGTTGGAAACCTCATTTGCTAGTTGCTATCTAGCGTTGGAAACTATTCTGGGTTATTCCAAGAAGTTATTATGGGTTATGAATATGTCACATGGTTGCAGAAAAAACAAATATTCTCTCCACTTACTTTGCCATTGCACTACACACCTCCTCTGCCACTACACACTTTCACAACACCCACGGCACACTCTCTCCACCGGAAGCATCCACACTCACACACAGCACTGCACAGCATTCTCCAAAACGGCAAAACCTGCTCACACAGCTAACAAAAACCCACACTCACGGGACTCACAGCACACAGACAAGTGCAGAGCATAAGTTATTCACTGCACCTGCATCGAAGCACCACACAACCCATAGCACATCACCTACTCCCTTCCACACAACAGTACAGCACCATAGCACATGGCACCTACCCCCCTTTTCCCCAAAAAAATAGGCACTCACCCACGGTTATAATCTAATATTTACAAATCAAATTTCTTGTCTGCCTCAAGTTGCATTTCAAAATTAATCCTCTTCGGCCTCACCACAATCCCCCAAAACACAGGCACTCACCCACAATCCCCTAAAACACAATGATCCTCTTCCAGAAACACACACCCACTCCAGATAAAAATTTCATAATTTGAACCCCAAAAACCAGACTTTCCCGCGATGGGATACAACCCAATTCAGAAACCAACTCTAAGATTGATAATTTAAACATTTACAGATCCAAATCCAAAATGGGCATCCCAAATTCAAGAGCTACATTCCAAAAAAAATTAAAAAAAAAACCCCCTCAATTTTCACAACCAATTCATAAACACCCCCATCACAGAAACACACTGATGATTGAATCCTAGAAAATCCTAAACGCGAGAGAGAGGAGCCGAGAGGTAGCTTACAAATTCGCACCTTACAAGATGAAGGAAAGAGTAGCGAAACAATGCAGAAAGTAGCAAATCGTAGCAAGAGAAAAGACCATAACATTGGAGAGAAACTCCTCGTCTCCTCTTTAAAAACGGTTTTGGTTTTGGAGATCCAGATTTTCTACGACCACTAGTCCACCACTATTTTCCTCTATGACCTTCCGGAACCTTCGCAGTTCGCAGTTTCGCATAACGACGCAGACGGTGGGGAAGCGGACAGAGCGGCTGGCTAGGGTATGTGACCCGGGACAGAGGCCGACTGAGCACTGCTGGCTTTGAACCCCCTCAAGCCAAAAACGACGCCGTCGCAAATTTTTTTTTTGGTAAAATCTGGAACAAAGCAACGTCATTTCAATTACAACGGCTCGAAAAAAAAGATCAGAACCGGCAACCTTATGGATCGGTGCCGGGTTGACCAGTTCAGCCAGTTCTGAACCGGTTCACCAGTTTTTGACCCCACCGGTTCAAGGAGATCGCCCGAACCGGTGAGGGGATCGGTTCCCGGTCCGACCGGTTGAACCGGCCGGTCTGGTCCAGTTTTCAAAACTTGGGAACATATCTTCCCACAATCCGTCCAACTACAAATGTTGAGAAACTATATGAATTATTATTACAAATAGTCTCCATTGAGATACTTGGAAGTTGGAAACACGTGCACACACAACATAATAGTCCAAGGGTTTCCCAAATAAGTAGAAGACCCAGGTTCTAACCCCCACCCTAGCTAGAGAAATCCAGCTATATTAAATGCCTACTGACAACAAAAAAAATTGAGATAGATGTAGAATAAAAAAGAAAACTAGCCTCTAAGATCACTGAGAGTGAAGATGTTGCATTTTACTTGAAATAAGTACTTGGGGGTGTGTGTGTGTATCCTCCTCATAGTCCTTACTTTGTCATTGACTAAGATGTGCTTCCCATTGGAGGTACAATACATGTGACATTTGCACTTTCATGCCATTCATATTTGTTCTTACCTATTTCCAAGGGGTGGTCTGACGATGCTTACCACCCCTTAAAATAAGTGATTTTAACCAAGAAATCTTATTGAGAAGCCGTTTGATAAAAAGTGATTTTTTCATAAAAATAATCTATTCTCAAACATGCACTTAATCGAGAAAAGAAG
This sequence comes from Castanospermum australe, assembly GCA_019955255.1. Lineage (NCBI taxonomy): Eukaryota > Viridiplantae > Streptophyta > Magnoliopsida > Fabales > Fabaceae > Castanospermum > Castanospermum australe. The sequence goes on from NSJW01000026.1 coordinate 149,550, forward strand.
TTTGCACAAAGGGTTCAATAACACAAAAGCTTCAACCTTTATGTATGATACAAGTGATAACATATACAGAATTTTAAGTAATAAAAATAACCCTTAATTGCAAGTGCACAAGATCAATGTAATATTAGGCAAATATAGGATGTCGTACTCACAGGGAATGATTTGATAACTAAAATATAACGTCAACCTAAATTAATTCAAGAAAAAAGAGAAATTGAATTTTTTTAATAAATTTAGAAATTTGAATTAGTAATTCTAAAACTAATTAATTGAACTAACAAAATTATATTGCAGGTAGAAATAATCAAGGGAATTAATCTAGGACCTTGAATCTACTACAAACCTTATAAAATTAAATTAAATTTGAATGAGGAATTTATTGGTTCTAAAAATTGTCTTAGACAGACTTTGGTTAAGTAGTAGAAAGTAATTGTAATTAAACTCATGACAAAATCTATCTAAATTTAGCATAAACTTTTCAATCATCTAACCATAAACCAATAAGCACAATTGCATAACCACCCAGCTAAGATTACAAGAATTAGATCTGTCCACTAGTATCAATTTTAATTTATCAAATAATTTGACAAGAGCATTTAATAAATGTCAATTAAATAGAAAATTAAATCTCATTAAAAATATCAAGTCAAGAAAAGATTATGCAATCTTAGAACTCAATAAATAAATCCCTAAACAAATCAAAATCCAATAATACTTGGTTTGAGTTTCATCTTAATCCTAAAATGAAAAATTAGTTCTTCATCACTAAAGAATCAATCACAGAAAAGAGAAAAGAAACCATAGATAATCCAAGAAAAATATCCTCTAAGGCTGTGTTGAAGTCTCCTTCCTACTTTGCGTTTCGTCTCCCCTATCCTTGCTTCCACCCGGTGTTGTTGTTTTTAAAGTGCCACTATCCTTGTAGTAATTGCTTTAAGTTTCCTTTTCTTAGTTTCTATGAATTAGAAGCTGTCAATAGATCTAACATAACATTTGGTACCTAGAAGGATGATTCTATGGAATCGAAATGGAATAGGAATATAATAGAATAGAATAGTCATTCCTACTCAACAGTTTGGTAGCTTTTGAAATATAATCCTTTTCCAAGTCACTCCATTGTTTGGTACATACAATTACTGTGGAATAGAATCAAAATTGATATAAATGACATAAATATCCTTTATAAGAAAAAATCTATTAAACATTAACAATAATGTTTAATTTTAATTTTTTTAATAATTTGATTAGAATAAATATTGTCATCTTTCAAAAGAATAATGTTATCACATCAAATAAATACTTCATATTTATTTTTATATATTAATAAGTTTTTAAATCAAAGACAGGAGATCTACATCAAGTCTAAAAATTATAATGATAAACTAAAATACCATCAAAATTAATAAGTAATCAAATACATAAAATTTGATCATAAAAAATTACACTATAAACTGAAAAACATCAAGAAGGATAATATTTTATTGCTTAAAAAAATAAGGATAATAAGTGTAATTATATAAAATTTTTAAGGGTATATTATGAATAAATAATTTTAATCTGATTCCATGGAGTATGAAATCCCATTCGCACCTCTCTAGGAGGTAATGGATTCCATGCTCCATTCCTGATTTCATGGAATAGGACATTAAATGGAATCACCAGTCTATAACTTTTTTTACGAATAAACATAAGAATGTCTTATTTCATAGAATAGGCATGGAATAGAATCACTATTTTTGTGTACCAAACGTCATGTAAGATTTTTAATTATTAAGTTCCACCTAAATACTTGTTGCAATAGAATTCTTCTCTCTGCCTCTTAAGCTGCACCGTGAACTATAATTTGATTAGACTTCCTCTTCATGACTTACATGTGGATCCGATTTCTTCTTTTGCTTAATGGATGTAGCTTGGCAAATAAATTTCCTGCTGCGTTATAATTCTCTTACTTGCATCTTGCTTAGACCGTGAGCCTTCTGCAAAATTATGGGCTTTTTCTTTCTTTCTTTTAAATTTTAATTGTCCTACAAATAACATAACATTAATTAATTAATTCTTCTCAAACAAATAATCAATAACGCACAAAATTATTATATTTAACTTGTATCAAAATGTAATAAAGTCTATCTTATATATAGAAACAATGCATAATTAGGCTATTATCAAACTCCCACTCCTAAACTTTGCTAGTCCTCATGCAAAGAAATAAAATAAATAAAAGCATAAGGACCGCAAAAAGATTACTAGTTTAATCACACAGGCTTAAATAAAATAAATTACATTACCAACTTCACTACTCATCTTCAAACAATCATATCCTATGAAACTGAAAGACAAAAACTAAGTAATTTAAGCATATTATCCTAATAATGAAAAGAACTCAAAGTATAAGATTTCATCCCAAGTGTCACAACCATCAAGTAAGCACTAACAATAGGTTGCAGTCATCAACAACTAAAATATCAATTCAAGAAATTATAATCAATCTCCTTCAAATTTTCTTTTCTTTTCTTCCTTTTTTTTTAACTTTTTTCTTCTTTTTTCATGGCTAGTCCTAGGATGTGATATATCTTTTGACATGAATACTTGACATTGGTGACTCCAAAACCCAATTACTCAACAAGTCATATTCCCTAGTATGCTTTGCATGTTCATACTCTTGCTATTAAAGATATTAATGCTAATTATAAGCAAGTAAGATCATCGAAGCATTGCCCCACTTAAATTTATTCACTTGACTTTTTTCACTTTTTTTTTTTGCACTTTTTCTATTTTTTTTTTTTTTGGCTTTGAAGGAGATATCTAAAGATATGACAATCCATTAAAATAACGATGAAAGAAACCTACTACTTAGAGCAAACTCAAATAGCTGTGCAACATAGAGTTCCATCTCATACTCTTAATCCAAATCAGGTCAAGAAAATACAGCAAAAACTTTGACTAACAGTTAATTAGGACTAGAATTGTCATTCAACAAGTGTGGGTCACATGAATCTACTTTTAGATGAAAATAAGATAAATTTGTGCAATTTGAACCAACTAGAACCATTAAATCTGACAAAAATATAGTAGTTGTGTTTTACTCTAGATCAGACACCTAAATCACACATTGTCCTCAAGGTGAAAGACAAAAATAAAATAATCAAAAGGGTAAAGAAAAGAACAATACAACCTAATGGAAGGTGAGAAAACACTAAGCAAAGGAGAAATGTCATGCCTACATAGAATTCAGTTTCGCAACAAGACCTAAAAATTTATGAAACCCTAAGCAAGACAAATTAGTAGAATATGGAAAATTAAACAATAAAATAAAACTAACTATAAGAAACTAAATTCTCAAAAGAAAATGAAAGAAACCTATGTTGCCTCCCAGATAGCACTAAGTTTAAAGTCTTCAGCCAGACATGAAGTTCTCATCAACCTACATCTAAAAGTTTTTCTCCCTTTAAGAAAATCCAATGCATGCAAACTGTGTGGAATTCATGCCCTTCAAATCAGCAACTAACCACCCTATGGCACTCTTATGATTATGTGGGGAAACAATAGAGGGTGGTGCGGGAGAATCAGCTAAGGAAAGTAAGTGCTCACACTTATCTACTCAAGATGGAATATAATCAAGAGTGGCATTAACCTTAGCTACATTGCCTTCTGAATCACAAGTCGCTAACTCACTATGTTTAATCCCTAAAGGATCCTTAGACCAAATAGTTAGCAAAGCCTCTTTACTCAATTCATTCAAAAAGAAACACTCTAATTCATCCTCCACCATAGGTTGGGTAGAAAGCTTAAAAATATTAAGTCTAATCCTCATGTTCGAAACATATACCTCTATCATTCTTGATCTACAATTAATGTTAGCATCAACAGTAGCTAAGATGGGTTGTCCCAATATGATAGAGATTTCCTAATTTGATGAGTGGAAGGATTTCATATCAAGCACTATAAAGTCAACAGGAAAAAACCCTTATCAATTTCACTAAGACATCATCAATCCTCTCTCAGGGAATCCTAACTGACCTATCAGCTAACTATAAAGTACAATTGGCTGACTGCAACACACCCAAATAAACTCTTGATAAATAATACATGGAGTCAAATTAACACTAGATCCTAAATCTAATAATGTCCTGTCAATTTTATTATCACCAATATAGAGAAGAAATAGTATGAGCACCAAGATCTTTATATTTATGAAGAGTGTTATATTGCAAAATTGAACTCACATGTTCACTCAAGACAACCTTTTTAGACCGATGTGCTTTGTACATATCTTTAACAAATTTAGCAAAGGCATGAATTTGTTTTATAACATCCAAAAGAGGTAAATTAATCTTACCTTGCTTACAAGTCTCAAGAATATCTTCCCTAAATTTACCTTTCCCAAAAGATGAAGGTGTATCTAAGGCTTGAGGGAAGGTTACCCGAGGCTCATAGGAATTGAATAAGAAGCTTTAGGGGGAGGGGAAGGGATTTGTTCTTTATCTTCTTCATGGTTCTCCTCATCCCAATTATCATGCTCTCTATCATCAACCCCATTATTAATCTCTTTCCCATTCCTAAGAATCATTACAGCCTTAGTTTGCTCATAAGTTTGGCCTCTAGGATTTTTTATGGGATGGCTTAGAAGCTTACCCTCCTCCCTATTCCCAATGGCAACAGCTAATTGTCCAATTTCGGTCTCTAATTTTGCTATGAACTGTATATGGAGTCTAATAGTTGCATTTTAGATTCCACATATTGTGTCTTGGAGTCTAAATTTTTCAAAGAAAGCAATATCTTATCAATTTTATCCTCTAAGTTAGAATTGTTGTTTGATGCTTGAGGTGGATTAGGTGCATACCTTTGTGATTGAAAGCCAGGGGGATGTGTTATACCAAATTCACTCAATTGATTAGGTTGTCACCCTGGTTATGCTTCTATATCGTGTTGCCTCCAAGATAAGTTAGGGTGATTCCTCCAACCAAGTTGTACATATTAGAGTATGTGTTGTTCTATGGAGGAAATACCTGGGCTACATTAGCCTGCTCCTGTGCAAATTCAGAAAAATGTGATGCAGTAGGACAATCATAAGAAGTATGAGTTGGATTAAAACAAATAGTACATGCGTCTTGCACATTAGAAGAATTAGTAGGAATTTTACTTAAAGCCAACAACTAATCTATCTTCCTAGATAATGCATCTACCTGATCCATTCACTTAGACAAAGACTCTACCTTAATTGAAAGATTAGGTGTGTTTGAAATATGATAAATTCCCTCTTTGTTCCCTGATGGTTGTGAAGATGTCACTCAAGTGCTCAGATAACTCCCATACTTCATCTGAAGTTTTATGCAAGAAAGTATCCCCGCACCAAGTGTCAGCCATCTGTTGGTTGCGTTCATTTAGTCTTAAATAGAAACTTTGGATAAATTTCCTTTTAAGGACTTCATGGTGTGGACAACTACGCAAGAGATCTCTAAATCTTTTCCAACTCTCATAAAATCACTCATTATTAGCTTGGAAAAAAGCGGTGATAGCGCGTCTCATTGCAGTGAGTTTACTTATTGGGAAATATTTCTTCAAAAGTTATCTTAACATTCCATCCCACGTGGTAATATTATCATGAGTTGTTAACCAATCTTTAGCCTTCTCCTTTAAAGAAAAATGGAAAATTGTAAGTAAATTGCATCACATGAAACATTAGGGAGTTTAAAAGTGGAGCACGCCTCCAAAAATGTATCTATATGCTTATAAGGATTTTCAGATTCAAGCCCAAAAAATGATGGTAACATTTGAATTATGCGAGGTATTATTTCAAAATGAATGGCTGCAATGGTAGGTAAACGAGTGCTAGTAGGTGAGTCATAAGTTTTGGGAGTAATGTATTCCCTCAAAAGTCGGGGTTGTTAATAAGTCATGTTTATCCTAGTGTCAAAATGAGTGTGTTTCAATTCTCTAAGTGTATGCTCAATTTCGGGATTGTATTCTTTTAACTCAAGAAACAGAGAAAGCCTTCCAAACATAAACCTGACAAATTATTAACTAAAATGATATTAAGGATTTAAGCAAAAGCACCTAAATCACATCCAAATAAAGTTGGCTTTCTCCAACCTTCAAAGTAGAACAAAAAATAACCAAAAAAAATTAATAATAATAATTAGAATCCTCACAAATAAAAAAATAAAAATAAGCAATGAAAACAAATAAAAGCATAAAATTAAAAATATAAAAAATCCTAAACTAAAAAATTAAAATAGGAGATAGTTAACTTAAAATAATCAACTTTCCGACAAATGACGCTAGAAACTAGATAGAGTATTTTAAGTAATAAAAATAACCCTTACTTGCAAGTACACAAGATCAATGTAATACTAGGTAAATATTGGGTGTTATACCCACAGGGCTAAAATATAACGTCAACATAACTTAATTTAGAAAATAAGGGAATTGAAGTTTTGAACAAACTTAGAAATTTAAATTGTTAATGTTAAAACTAATTAATTTGACTAACAAAATTAAATTGTAAGTAAGAAACAATCAAAGGAATTTATCTACGACCTTGAATACACCATAAACCTTATAAAAGTGAATTAAATTTCAATGAAGAATTTATTGGTTCTAAAAAGTGTCCTAGGCTACAAGCTTTGTGTCACGACCCGAACTAAGGGTTCATAATCGACGTATAATAAGGACTTAACATAGGCTCACTTAAGCCATACAAGCCTCAAAATAAACAATTCAAAATATCTATCACAGGGCCTCATAAATACTTTGTTCTGGTATAAATTCAAATTTATAATATTTGATAGGTGAATCTCAATCACCAACAATTTACTACAAAATAAAATATCATAAAATGGTTCAATTGATGACTAACACATGATACCAATATGGATCCTACTTGCAGAAATAATGGAGTATATTTAAGAGTCAGCTAATAAGGCTTCCAAATTTAAAATCATAAACAAACTTGCCCACATGATCAATGTGATGGGCTTACCAAATAATTAAGAATTCTCTTGATCAAATATGAGGAGTTAAACTAGAACCAATCTCATTACCTGTATCTAAAAAATATATAATTTGGGTGAGTTTATAACTCAGTGAGTAGTTAATAACTACTACACACTAGAAATGGAATAAGCGAAGGCACAAGTTTTTTCATAAAATAAATATTTAAAAATAAATACTAAATATGTATGTATAAGAAAAATTAATTAAAAATTAATAAATAACAAGATAAAAAAAATAATATTTTTTGAAATAAAAAACTGTTCAAACTTGCGATTGTAATAATTTCTGTAAAAAAGATTTTACAAAACAGTAAACCAATAGACCAATATTTTCAATATATCAAAATTTGAAGTAATCAATTAAAACATAATCAGTATGGGAGAATTCACTAGGCAAAACCAGAACAAATCGATCACATAGCTTGCGGATAAGCTAACCAAACTATTAAGCCCAAGGCTTGAACTAGTGAGCAACACACTCCTAATCCATAACTAACTCATGTATACTAACTTAACACAGAGTTAGCATTTCCTCTGTAAAGTCTAATCTTAGGTGCACTAAAGCTAACATTTACTACTGTTAGATAAAGTATTCTGACATAGTTTTCTCCCAAGAAAACGATTTACAAAATCTAATAATGTATATTTCAAAAATAAATTAATTAATTTTCAATGAACAGAAATAATACCAACTTTATAAAAATAAACATAATTCAAGAAAACTATTTCTAACATTAGAAAACTCAAACTTTATCAAACTTTCAATTTTTCTTCTGTTAACATAATCAATGTCCATATCAATTTCCGTCAATGGTCCAAAACCATTGTCCATAAAAAGTTCATACATATGACAAATCTAAAATGTCGATATTTTTCATAATTACAAAATTTTCAATCCAATGGTTCAAAACTATTCTGATATTAGTCTCAACACATGACAATTCAAAAATCAATATTTTTTCTGATAGTAAAAATTTTTAGTTCAATCAACCGTTTATCATAACCATGTTCACAAATTAAATTTGAGTTTTTCAAAAGTTTGCTTGTCCCAAGAGTTCCTAAGGCTCTACTATATTCTAAATTCAATATAAAAATCTATTTCAAAATTCTCAAAAGAAATTTCAAATAGACATATAACAGATAGAAACCACTCATAGCACTAGCAATATCCAATTGGATCTTTCTCTGAATTCACCTTGATGAACTAGAGGTTTCCTATATCGTTCTATAACTATAAAAATATCAAAAATCCTTACATCAATCATAGGTAATTAAATTGCCTAATTTAATTCTTAAATCATAAATAATTCTATACACCAAAGCCTAAATTTGCTGCCCAGAATAGCCTAATAAAAATATAAAAAAATAAAAAAATACCAAAAAAAATACTATTACGAAAAATATTCACTCACCTAACTTAAGCCATAATAGCACGAACTTTAAATCGACGTCAGATACTGTTTCAAAATTTACTAGAACCTCTTACTATTTTGTAAAGAACCTACAGGAGAAAAGCAATTAAACTTCTCTACCTTAGACTCTATATATAATAATTCCTAGGGAGAAGGGTTTATTATTTTTTCGATGTGGAACTTAAAAGTAGAATAATATTAGACTTATAACTGTAATATTTTTATTTTTAGTTCTTGTATTAATGGCACAATTTCTCTTTGTCAAAGGATAGATCATGTGGTAGGAATTGTGGAGCATGCTGACATACTGTGGAACCCAACTACTAACGAAATCAATCATATCCCGTTTGGCCCTATCCAAACTTTGAATGGTGATTTTGCTCTTGGTTATAGTAATAGTGTGGACATTCATGGATTTGGTTATGATCATGTAAATGATGACTATAAGGTGATTCGTTTTGATTTTTTTTTTTTTTTGAAATTGACTTTGAATTGAAGGAGAAAGATGATATCGGTCAAGAAGATTATTTTCAGATATATAACCTAAAATGTAACTCTTGGAGGAAACTTGATGCCAAAATGGCTACTCGAGCGAGTAAGGAAAATGGTTTTGAGGTGTACATGAATGGGGTGTGTCATTGGTGGAGCTCTGAAGAACATGATGAAACAACAGAAGAACTGGTGTCATTTAACTTGAGCAATGAGGTGTTCCATACAACACCTATAGACTGCCATCGTTGTAATGAATTTGTGAATAGACACTTGGTGGTCCTTAATGGATCCATTGCAATGATTACAAATGCTGTGGAAAATAATAATTTTGATATATCAATTTTGGGTGAACTTGGTGTGAAGGAATCATGGATCAAACACTTCACCATTGGACCCTTACCTTGTGTTGAGCATCCTATTGGAGTTAACAACTATATATTCTTTAGAAAAAATGATGACGAACTGGCCTGATTTGATTTAAGAAACCAGATGACGGCAGATTGCTGAAATATTGTTGTCAGATCGCAATTTATAAGAAAAGCCTTCTTCCCATTCGTGGAATAAATCAATAATTGTTTTTCGGTGAAAGCAAAAAGTTTTCTTCCTAGAGGTTTAAGAGTATGGTTATTAGGATCTATCACCTTGTATACAAATTGGCTTGTCAAATGCCTATGTTATGTTATATTTAATAGCAAGGATTTGAAATCAAAGAATTTCATTATTTGAATTTTACTTAATCTATTTGATTTGATGTTTTATTCTTGGGTAAAATATAATTTATACTTTTGAAGTTTATCCAAATATCAAATTATCCCCCTAAAATTTTTTTTGTCTTACTAAACGCCCTTGAACTTTGGTCTAATTTAAAAATGTTAGTTTTTTCGTTAAATTAAACGGAAGTTAACATATAGTTTCATGTTACATTAAATTCCAGGGGGTGTAGTAAGATAAAAAAACATTCAAGAAAATAATTTGATATAGGAATAAACTTCAAATGTGTAAATTGTATTTTATCTCATAAGGTTTTTTAATTAAATCATCACGTGATATGCACTTAGGTCACATGATGTGCACATGGGGATGACATTCGTTTCATTTAACTACAAAATTAACGTTTTCAAATCAAACCAAAGTTTAGGAAGATTTAGTGAGACAAAAATATATTTGACAATTGTATTTTACCCTTTATTCTTCTTCACATGGTTTTGGTATCTTGGGCAAGTATGAGAATGATCTATAATCGTTTTTTATTGTCCTTTATTTTCCTCTAGATATAGGTACCTTTGAGAAAGTTTTTGCAATATTAAGAGCGTGAAAGATCTCTAGTTATGCTATATTAAGAGCGTGAAAGTTCTTGAAAAAGGATTTAATTTTCATCCATTGCTAATATAAAAAAATTTTATACTATTTTTAATTATGTTTTGACACATTATTTAAAATGTTAAATTTTTTTAATAATATGTCAACACATAAATAATAGAGTAAAAAATTTCACACTAAGGGTCAGTTTCGTAAAGAGATAAAAATGAATGTAAAAAATTCATGAATAAGTTTATATTATCTCTATTTTTACCTCCATACTAAACACACACCGTACAATATTGCTAACAAGTATGAAAATTAAGTTTAAAAATTAATAATAAATAATAATGAAAATTAATAAGTTTAAAAATAATTACTAATCCAATGAAAATATGGTTAAAGAAGTTTATGACAATAACTTGTTTAATAATATAAAATACAATATTCACAACCACAAATTTACGGTACATTGAGATAGTCATTCGGAAAAAACTGCCAAAAAAGAAAAGATAATTATAATTAGGTGTTCCTCTATTCAAGCAATTGGAAACCTTATAAGATTTGTTTTTTATTTATAAAGGATAAAAGAAAAATAATTATGAAGTAACACTAAGAAATTACAGTTTAAATAATTCTTGTAGTCTCATAAATAATTATTTATTTGCATTTTATTGTATGAGCACACTATTCTCACTAAATAATTTAACTTAAATTTTATTTTAATAATTATCTATTAGCTTTTTTTTAAGGGAAATATTATTTTTTGTTATTCGTTCATTAGAGTAATATTATTTTGAGAAATGTAATATAATGTTATTAATTAATATTATATTTTTATTACACTTACTTTATAATATTAAATAACACTTAATTATTTATGTAAAAAAATCTTAATCCATGTTTTATTTATCCTTTAACTTTTAAAAACTTAATAGAAATATTACTTCAGTATTTTTATACATGTATTTTACAATTCATGTTATAAAAAACAATAGAAGTTATTATTTTATACATAATATGTGAAATATAATAAATATAAATCTCAAGTGGGTCTATTTAACTTTAGACTTTATCTTATTAAACAAAATTTAAAACGTTGTCATGTGCATATATACTTGAAAGTATGCAATTACTTACATGTCAATAACAATATTATTAAAAAAAAGGTATTATACATGATGAAATTATTTTAAATTAGACATGTCAAATAATAATTGACAACTGTCAGAAAAATTCTAAAATTTGATAATCTTTTATGTTTATTTTTTTATAAATTCTGGTAGAACTTAAATTATCTCTTTTTAAAATTTTTAAAAATAATATTTCAATGATCATTCCTAGCCTTTTTTTAACTATATATTTCAACTTAAAATATATATTGGAGTTGTCATTTGTGTAAATTAGAGTTATGGTGCTGAATATGTTTTTCTATAAAATTTATATTCATGATGGCACGTCTAGCTAGATGACAAGTAGTTTTCAGGTGTCAAACTAAAAAAATCATATAATTAAGTATAATGGAGCTGATTTTTAAAATTTTAAATGTTTGGTAAACACTAAATTTTAAAAAAGCACTATTTTTTATTTAATCTAGTTTCAAGTTAAAACTAGTTTAGAATAAAACCAATGTAAAATTGGTTCTATTGTGTTTCATTTTTATTTATAACTCTTATTTTTTCTCCTAGATTTTTCTTTCCCTTTCTTGCATAATCTATTTACTTTCTGTTAATAATTAAATTAAAAGTTCCTTATCATTTTTTGTTTTCCTCTCATATTTAAATTTTAAATTTTTTTGTAAATTTAATATTAGAATTGGTTTAAGACAAATTTTAATGAAGACTAAGAATAAATTAAAACTAGTTAAAAGTAGAAAAATACTATATAACCAAAATTTGCTTGAGGTACGATACTTGATGGACGAGTAAGAAGAAATGATACTAAGTTTTAATCAAACTATTGAATATGAACTCATTTGGGAACAAATGAATATCAAGATCAAAGAATCTACGGAAGGAGGATTTTCTGTTTGTTTGACTTCTTTTTGGGCAGGTTATTGTGGGTTAAGCAGCAACACATAGGTGCTCTAGTAGAGCTTGATTTCTATGGAAATGAACATATCCTCCCACAATCCCTCCAACCACAAATGACGAGAAACTATTATTACAGCAAGTCTCCATTGAGATACTTGGAAATAGGGCAATCCCATAGGCTTACAGGCCAGGGTTAAACAAGCTAGGTTAAAATTAATCACTTTGAAATGATACTCATTTAATATTGGCTCGTGAGAGCACAATGAAATAACAAAAGATGTACTGGTGTCATTTAACCTAAGCAATGAGGTGTTTAATATAACATCCATAGACTACCATTATCATAGACGCTTGGTGGTCTTGAATGGGTCCATGGCTATGATTACAAATGCTATGGAAAGTGAACTTGGTGTGAACGAATCATGGACCAAACTCTTGGAGTTGGGAAGAATGGCTACATGTTCAGAAAAAATGATGACGAGTTGGCCTAGTTTGATTTAAGTAAGCAAATGATTAGGGAGGTTGGTTTTAAAGAAGTGAAATATTCTTGTCAGATAACAATTTATAAGGAAAGCTTTCTTCCTATTGGAGGAATAAATCAATAATTGTTTTTAAGTGTAAGCAAAAAGTTTTCTCATTAGTGTATATTTGGTATGGGAGTAAAAATAAAGATTAAAATTTCATGAATGAGTTTTTTTATTAGTATATAATACTCATTCACAAAATTTTTATCCTATTTTTACTCCCATACCCAACTGATCCTTAGAGGCTTAATTTTTCAACTTGTATACAAATTCGCTTGTCAATTGCTTGTGTTGTATTTATTAGCAAGGATTTGAAATCAAAGAATTTCGTTATTTGAATTTTGCTTTCATTATTTGAATTTTGCTTTATCTATTTGATTTGATGTTTTATTGTCTTCTTTTTCACATGGTTTTGGTTTCTATGTCAATTGTGAGAATATCCTATAGTCTTTCTTTATTTCTAAAATTGTTGCTCTTTGTGTCTGCCTCACAATACATGAAATTATAGTAGTGGCTCGTGTTTAACCATGCCACCTCAATAGAGAAGTTGTCATTCAGTGTTTAAACATTATTGACAACCATGTCTGGATAAGCTAAATTTAATGATACAAGAGAGGATGCAAATTTTTTTAATATAAAGAATTACATATGTAGTTTTCTTCTTTTGTAGTAGTTTTTTATAAGTGGATCCAATGTAATATATAAACTTAATAATTAAAGATCATTAAGAAATTCCCAGATGTTGCTAGTTATAACTACAAAGATAAAACCAAGGACATCATATATTGTATAGTGTGTGTCATTTGAAACATGTGAACTCGGCACCTAGTTCATTGAATCAAGGCTAGCTCTTTGCTACTACCATTACAATGACCACTAAATATTTTAGCCATTTTGGATAGCCTCAGACGCAAACACGAGAATCCCATTTCACCTAATTATCTTATATGCAAACATGATAATCCCATTTCTCCTAATCATCTTATATATAAAGCAACTAAAGAGAGAGCACACGGAAAGTCACTTATGCTAAGTATATATAGTAAGAATTTTTACAAAGTAATCAGTGTAAAATGTCATTCTTTATTGACATAATTTTCTGTTTCATTAACATAATTATTAATACCATATCATGGTGATAGTTTAAAGAGAGAATTTTTACACATTATAACTTGATTACAAGATATATATCTGACTCTTCTACCATCTAGACAAGAGATTACTTCTTTTAAAACCATCATTCCTTTAGTTCTAAGTTCAGGTGCGACTTTACTAATGTGGTTTCTTATGGCTACAGTAACCTTGTATGAGTCAGTTGCACTAAGGGAAAAACCTGCATTAGTAAGGACACTTAAAATATCTAATTTATCGTTGATATCTAGAGCTAATTTAAAATAATTAAATTGATCAAACAAATGTTCAGAGCAAGTGTCATGTTTGGTCCACTCATGCTTTTTTCATTGTTGCCCTACAGATTTTTGCCAGGAATTATTTATACGAGTCATTAACCTTGTGAGCTGCATGAATACAATATAGTACAATTTATTTATCACATGATTACGCATATTTAATAAATTTATGAAGTAAAGAAATATAAGTAAATAATTAATTAAGACAAACTTATCGACCTTTAATGTTATGTTTGTTGGCTATAAAACATAAATTGTGAAAGATTTTGGGATATTTGGGCATTTTTTAGTACTCTTACAAACCTTTTGGTGGCCACTGTTGTGCAAGCTTAAAATACTGGTAGGTGGCAAGGGACAGTATACTAAAATAATTAAATTGATCAAACAAATGTTCAGAGCAAGTGTCATGTTTGGTCCACTCATGCTTTTTTCATTGTTGCCCTACAGATTTTTTGCCAGGAATTATTTATACGAGTCATTAACCTTGTGAGCTGCATGAATACAAATATAGTACAATTTATTTATCACATGATTACGCATATTTAATAAATTTATGAAGTAAAGAAATATAAGTAAATAATTAATTAAGACAAACTTATCGACCTTTAATGTTATGTTTGTTGGCTATAAAACATAAATTGTGAAAGATTTTGGGATATTTGGGCATTTTTTAGTACTCTTACAAACCTTTGGTGGCCACTGTTGTGCAAGCTTAAAATACTGGTAGGTGGCAAGGGACAGTATACTAAAATAATTAAATTGATCAAACAAATGTTCAGAGCAAGTGTCATGTTTGGTCCACTCATGCTTTTTTCATTGTTGCCCTACAGATTTTTGCCAGGAATTATTTATACGAGTCATTAACCTTGTGAGCTGCATGAATACAATATAGTACAATTTATTTATCACATGATTACGCATATTTAATAAATTTATGAAGTAAAGAAATATAAGTAAATAATTAATTAAGACAAACTTATCGACCTTTAATGTTATGTTTGTTGGCTATAAAACATAAATTGTGAAAGATTTTGGGATATTTGGGCATTTTTTAGTACTCTTACAAACCTTTGGTGGCCACTGTTGTGCAAGCTTAAAATACTGGTAGGTGGCAAGGGACAGTATACTAAAAGAACTTGCAAAAGAAGAAGCGCACTCTTTACCAATATATGTCAATACTTCATCTTAAATAAAGTGGCGCAACCCAATGTCAATACTCTTTATATGGAGTAGGTTGGCAACCAAATGTCCATATTCTTTACATAACATTTACTTTCCTTCTTTTATAACCTTCACCTAAAAGATAAAAATATTTTTTTTTTTACAATACTCCTTTTGACTTCATTCTTTTATAGCAAAGTGTGTACACACATTAATAATCGAATGATGGTTATATAATGTCGAATTTTAAATCTAATATCATCTTCATTGAATTGACATTACTTTATCAAAAAATTATTAATAAAATAACAATAACAAGGTTGAAAGAACAAAAACAGATTAATTATGAACATAATATCATCTCTTTCATGTTTTTTTTAGTATCTTTGTCCTCTTTAAAGAATGCACTATCAAAGAATCCTTCAAAATGGAAGCGAGATTACTTTTATATATGAGAATGCTAATCTACATTCATTTATATGTAGGTTAATATTTTACACTCTGATAAAAATACTCTTCTATCTTTTTTTGTATCTAACTTAAATGATTATGTCTATTTTAGTCATTATAAATCACATAAATAAATAAATATTTCTCTCTTAATAATTATCAACTTTATAATTTTTCTCTCATAATAAATATCAATTTTAAAAATTAAATAAGATTGATAATAACTACAATAAATATGATCATTTAAGTTGAATAGAAAAAGATAAAATGATATTTTTGTAAAAATAAAAAAAGTGTAGGATGCTAACCTATACATGAATGAGTATAAGTTAGCTTAGAGCATATCTAGTAAGAAGAGTATTTTGTTGTGAGATGTGAGAGGACTGAATTTTAATAATTAGATTTTATATAGATGATTAATATTTAAACAAAAAGTCATGTGATTATTTTAATTGATCATGTAAACTTTAAATAAGATTTAATTATAACCATCTATATATGATTTAATGGTTAGGATTTATTGTTTTCACATCTCATGATAAAAAATTACTTTCACTTGATACTTTTCTTTTGTATATATATACATATATATATATATATATATACATGATAATACAAATCAAATATTAGTGCAAATAATATAAATGACTTCAATATTAACTTTTCAATTGATTCTTTTACAACCATGTATATACACATTAGCTAGAATTATGTGACAATCGAATGCTGGTGCCATTGGGCGTCTAATTTTATACATAATATCGTATCTTTCTTGATTGTTATTATCATGATTAATAAAGTGGCAGGGTTAAAAGAACAAAAATAGATGTACCGAAAAAAAAGAACAAAAATAGATTAATGTTGAACGTAATAACATTGTCATGATTGTCTTGAAACGAGAAAAATTGATATAAAAATGACACAACCATCAACTTTTATTTTTTAAAAAAATAATTAAAAAAATTCTTTAAGAAAACTGACTTGAATTCTAGAGTTTATTTATGTTTAGGGAAGAATACTGCATTTTTGATACATCTATTCTAAAATAGTTATTCTTAAATAATTATGTAAATTATTAATAATCTTAATAATATTTAATTTACTCCTAAAATTAAACAATAAATTTGATTAAAAAATTAAATTAAAATATGGAGTTATATTAAAATAATTATACATATTTTACCTCATTAATAAAACATTTAGTTTTGATAAATCAACTAATAATTTAATTAATCAATTAATAAATATTTTTATCATTAAATTTAATATATATATATATATATATATATATATATATATTAGTCCCAAATCAAAGAGCTGTCGTATATTATTTTTATTTTTGGAATTATGAAAATCGTCATGACAACATTAATTAGGGTTCTTATACCATTATTCCTTATAAATAAGGAAACAGTTAATATATATATTACTCTCAAATCAAAAAGCCGTCACAGATTATTTTTACTTTTGGGATTATGAGAGTCGTCATGGCAATATTAATTAGTATTCTTACACAATTATCCCTTATAAATAAGGGAACAATAGAGTTAAGTATAATTTTACAAATAAGAAGAGTGTTAATATAATAAACAATAAGTTAGGAGTCAGTGTAATAACCTTAAGAGAGATCAGTATAATTTTTTTTAATTTTACTTTTTAAATTAATAAGTTATCACTGTTAAGATAACTCAAATTATTAAAAAATTTATTATTGAACCAAATTACCTTGTAATCCTTAAATACAAAAAGGCATTTTCACAATGAGATGATAAAATAATAACATAAAAAAATTATAAAAATGTAACGTAGCAAATGAAACCAACGAATGTAACTAGCGTAAGAGAAGCACCTTGATATCAAGTGTTTAATTAAAGTGACTTTCGATTTTTAATATTCGTGCACAATATGAATATAATAATGCACCCAAGTTAACTTTCAATTGAATATCAGTATGTCCGTATAAAGTATCACTCAATTTGAATGATTATTCAAAAAAATATAATGTAATCGTTGAATGAAATTAGGAAATCAATCCCTCTAAACATATTAAAATATCCTTTATCCATATCCTGATCTAAAGCAACATTTATCTATATCTTGATTTTACTCGTCATTTATGATTTTAATCACCAATAACTAATGAGGTATTCTCTTGAATCTCTAGGTGCTTCTTGCTAGGATTTGGGTAAAATGTTTGGTTGATGCATAGCAATACTTTAACCAAGGCATAGTATAGTTAGTTCGCTATAAATCATAAATTGTGAAAGTTTTTGTGATATTTGAGCATTTTCTAGTAGTCTTACAAACAGATGATAAGATGGTGGCTACTGCTGTGCAAACTTAAAATATTGGTAAGTGGCAAGGGACAGTATACTAAACAAAATAATTATTAAAGACATCTGTGTGAAGATGAGGACATGATCTGCAAAGGAAGAAGCGCGCAACCAAATGTCTATACTCTTTACGAATATAGGTTAGCAACCGAATGTCAATACTTCACCTTAAATAAAGTGGCACAACCCAATGTCAATACTCTTTAGGTGGAGTAGGTTGGCGACCAAATGTTAGGTTGGCAATCAAATGTCCATACTCTTTACATGACATTTATCTCCCTTCTTTTTCAACCTTCACCTAAAAGATTAATATATATATATATAATATATATATATATATATATATATATATATATATATATATATATATATATATATATATATATATATATATATATATATATTGCCAATACTTCTTTTGGCTTCATTATTTTATAACAAAGTGTGTACAAACAGCGACAATCGAATGAGATGTAATATCATCTCCTTTTAATTGACATTATTTTATCAAAAAATGATTAATAAAATAACAAAAACAGATTAATTATGAACGTAATATCATCTCTTTCATGTTTTTTAGGTAGTATCTTTGTCCTTTTTAAAGACTGCAATATATATATATATATATGAGAATGCTAACTCATACTTATTTATGTGTAGATTAACATTTTATACTCTGACAAAAATACTCTTTTGTTATTTTTGTACTTAACTAAAATGATTATGTCTATTTTAGTCATTATATATCTCATAATTAACCTCATAAATAAATAAATATTTCTTTCTTAATAATTATCAACTTTATAATTTCTCTCTTATAGTAAATATCAACTTCAAAAATTAATTATGAAATTGACAATAACTAAAATAGACGTGGTCATTTAAGTAAAATAAAAAAAGATAAAATGATATTTTTATCAAAATAAAAGTTTGTAAGATACTAACTTACACATGAATGAGTATAGGTTAGGAGTATATTTAGTAAGAGAAGTGTCTATTGTGAGATATGAGAGGATTGAGTTTTAACCATTGGATTTTACATAATTGGTCATGATTTAAACAAAAAGTCATGTAATTTTTTTAAGTGATCATGTAAGTTTTAAATAATAATTAATTTTAATCATATATATACATATATATATATATTAATAGTCAATATTTATTCTTTTTATATCTGATAAAAAAAATACTTCCACTAGATACTTTTCTTTTATATATATATTCACACTTTTATATGATAATACAAATTAAAATATTAGTGCAAATAATATAAATGACTTAAATATTAACTTTTCAACTGATTCTTTTACAACCATGTATATACACACTAGCTGGAATTATGTGACAATCGAATGCTGGTGCCATAAGGCGTCTAATTTTATACATAATATCGTATTTTTCTTGATTGCTATTATCATGATTAATAGAGTTGCAGGCTTAAAAGAACAAAAATAGATTAATATTGAACGTAATATCATTGTCAATGACTGTGTTGTAATGAGAGAAATTGACATACAGTCATCAATTTTTATTTTTTAAAAAAATAATTAAAAAATCCTTTAGGAAAACAAGCTTGAATTTTAGAGTCTATTTTATATTTAGAGAAAGAAGAGTGCTGTGCTTTTGATACATCTATTCTAAAATAGTTATTTTTAATTAATTATGTAAATTATTAATAACTTTAATAATATATAATTTACTTCTAAAATTAAATAATAAATTTGATTAAGAAAATTAAATTAAAATATAGAGTTATATTAAAACATTTATATATATTTTACCTCATTAATAAAACATTTAGTTTTGATAAATCAACCAATAATTTAATTAATTAATTAATTAATATTTTACCAATTTAAGTTAAAAATTGAGATAGTGTTGATCGGTCCTGCATTTTATCCTTTCAAAATGGTTATATACCTTCCAATAATTAGGATGTGGCAGCTTGCTATTGGCAACCAGTTATAACACACATGTAATATATATATATTACTCGCAAATTAAAGAGCCGTCACAAATTATTTTTATTTTTGAAATTATGATAGTCATGATAACATTAATTAGGGTTAAATAAGAGAATAATAAAGGTAAGTATAGTTTTAGAAACAAGAAAAGTGTCAGTGTAATTAAATCATCTATTGAAGATAAAAGAAAAATAATTGAAGTAGCAGTAATTACAGTTTAAATAATTATTGTATTCTCATAAATAATTATTTATTTACATTTTATTATATGAGCACACTATTCTTACTAAATAATTTAACTTAAATTTTATTCTAATAATTATCTGTTATTTTTTTAAAAGAAATATTTTTTATTTGTTATTTGTTCAATGGAGTAATATTATTTTAAAAAAATGTACTATAATGTTATTAATTAATATTATATTTTTATTACACTTACTTTATAATATTAAATAATACAATTATTTATATAAAAAAATTAATCCATGTTTTATTTACCCTTTAACTTTTGAAAAGATAAAAGAAATATTACTTTAGTATTTTTGTACATGTATTTTACATTAATGTTATAAAAAAACAATAGAAGTGCCTATTAGTTAATTACTATAACTTAGCATTGATATTATAACCATATTCACAAATCAAATTTGAGATTTTCAAAATTTTACTTATCCCAAAAGTTCCTAAAGCTCTACTATATTCAAGATTCAATAATAAAAATCTATTTCAAAATTCTGAAAAAAAATTTTAAATAAACGTATAGCAGATAAAAATCACTCCTGTATCATTCTATAACTATATAAATAACAAAAATCCTTGTATTAATCATAGGCAATTAAATTACCTAATTTAATTCTTAAATCCTAAATAATTCTAGATATCAAAGCCTTAATTTGCTACCTAGAATAGTCCAACAAAAAATATAAAATAATGAAAAAAAAAATGTAATTAAGAAAAATATCCACTCACCTAACTTAAGTTATCATAACACAAACTCTGAATCAATGTCAAATACTGCTCCAAAATTTAATAAAACGTCTTAGTCTTTTATAAAGAGCCTATAGGATAAAGACAATTAAACTTTTCTACTTTAAGGTCTATATATAACCATTCCTATGGAGAAGAATTTACTCTTTTTTTGATTGGGACTTAGAAATAGAACGACATTAGACTTCTTTATCTGATATGAAACTTAAAATTAGAATAACATTAAACTTCTTTATCAAATGTGAGACTTAAATAACAAACCTTTCTTTCTTTTTTTTTTTTTGTGATACTTATCCTAATCATTCTTTTTCTCTTCTTTCTTTCCGTTAAAGCTTATCTTTTTTTTTTTTTTTTATCATTACACTTTAGTTTACTGGTAGAAAGTAATTGTAAATAAAATCATGACAAAATCTATCTAAATTTAGCATAGACTTCTCAATCATCTAACCACAAACTAATAAGTACTATTGCATAACCACACACCTAAGACTATAAAAATTAGATGTGTCCACTAGTATCAATATCAATTTATCAAATAATTTTACAAGAACATTTAATAAATACCAATTGAATAGAAAATTAAATCTCATTAAAAATATCAAGTCAAGGAAAGATTATGCAATCTTAGAACTCAATAAATAAATCTCTAAACAAATCAAAATCCAATGATACTTAGGTTTGGGTTTCTTCTAAATCCTAGAAAAGAAAAATTAGTTCTTCATCACGAAAGAATCAAGAGAAGAGAAACTATTGATAATTCAAGAGAATCTCCACTAAGGCTGTGTTGAAGTCTTCTGCGTGAAGTCTCCTACTGTTGTGCTCCGTCTATCTTATCCTTGCTTCCGCCCGCGTTGCTGTTTCTTAAAGTGCCGTTGTTCTTGTTTTAATTGCTTCAGGTTTCCTTCTCTTAGTTTGCTATGAATTGTGGGTTTTCAATAGATCTAGGATATCTAATTATTAAGTGCCACCAGAATACTTGTCACAATAGAATTCTTCTCTCCCTCTTAAGCTGCACCGTGAACTATAATTTGATTAGGCTTCCTTTTCTTGACTTGCAAATGGGTCCCATTTCTTCTTTTGCTTAATGGATGTAACTTAGCAAATAAATTTTCTGCTGCATTATAATTCTCTTCCTTGCATCTTGCTTAGGTCGTGGGCGTTCTTTAAAATCATGGGCTTATCATTCTTTTTTTTTTTTATTGTCCTACAAATAACATTAATTAATTAATTCTTTTTAAATAAATAATCAATAATGCACAAAATTATTATATTTAACTTGCATCAAAATGTAATAAAGGATATCTTACATAGAAACAATGCATAATTAGGCTATATATTATCAATAACTAAATGGAGAAAAGCTTAAAATACCAAGCTTGAGGAACGATACTTGATGGAAGAGTAAGAAGAAATGATACCAAGTTTTAATCAAGCTGTTGAATATGAACTCATTTGGGAACAAATGAATATCAATATCAAAGAAGCCACTGAAGGAGGATTTTACGTTAGTTTGACTTCTTTTTGGGCAGGTTATTATGGTTAGACAGCAGTACATATGTGCTCTTGCTGAGTTTGATTTTTATGGAAATGAACATATCCTCTTACAATCCCTCCAACTACAAACGATGAGAAACTATTATTATAGTAAGTTTCCATCGACAGACTATTATAACCCAAGGAACTTCCCCTTTATTTATAATTATGGTGATTAGTGGTAAGCTAGTACTAACTTGACTTTGTGAAAGCTGTTATTGCTATGTGGTGGAAGTGTTTTCAGGCCGAGTACGAGCTTGTTAAAAGATAGTTAAGTGTCAGGAATTAATACCATTAAAGTTTAATTTGAATATAATTTATGTTATAACAGTCATTTTTAACTCTCACTTAGGTGATCATATGCCACTTAACTCTTCACCTTTACCTACTATATTTTAAGTCATTGCATACAAAAATTTTAGAAATTTTTTGAGTAAAACTTATTTTTAGTCCTTGAAAGATATATTATTTATTAATTTTATGTCTTAAAAATTAATTTTATTCGTTCAGTCTCTTTAGTTTCAAATCACTTATAAAATTTAGATTCTTTTTAATTTTATCAATTTAGTCCTTCAAATGGACAAAATTATTGTGAATTTAAAGTTTCAGGGATTAAATGATAGGATTTAATTTTGATTTACGATCAGTATAAATTTTTTTTATACTATCATGCAATCACATGTTACTAAGTGTTTGACTTTTTATGTAATTATCATATTCATCAAATTTTTTTAAAGATTCTATAATTTATGATTGGATGATAGTGTAAAATTTTTTACATTAACGGCGGATCAAAATTAAACTCTAAATGATAAAATTAATATCTAAGGAATGAAATTAATAAATGATGTACTTTTTAAAGATTAAAAACATGTTTTACACTATTTTTTTTTATTAAGGACTCTAAATTTTGGTTCAACTGACTATTAACCCATATGATGCTCAATAAAATATAAAATATTATATATCATAATAAATAATAATGAAAATTAATAAGTTTAAAAATAATTATTAATCCAATGAGAATATGGTTAGTGAAGTTTTTGACAATAATTTGTTTAATAATATAAAATACAATATCCTCAACCACAAATCTACGATACATTGAGATAGTTATTTGAAAGAAACTGTCAAAAAAGAAAAGACCATTATAATTAGGAATTTCCTCTACTCAAGCAATTGGAAACTTTATAAAATTTATTTTTTATTTATAAATTCTGACAATATTAAATCATTTATTGATGATAAAAGAAAAATAATTAAAGTAACAGTAAAAGATTACAGTTTAAATAATTATTGTAGTCTCATAAATAATTATTTATTTACATTTTATCATATGAGCACACTATTCTTAATAAATAATTTAACTTATATTTTATTTTAATAATTATCTGTTAGTTTTTTAAAGAAATATTATTTATTTGTTATTCATTCAATAGAGTAATATTATTTTGAGAAATGTAATATAATGTTATTAATTAATACTATATTTTTATTACACTTAATTTATAATATTCAATAAAACAATTATTTATATAAAAAATTTTAATCCATGTTTTATTTACCCTTTAACTTTAAAAAGATAAAAGAAATATTACTTCAGTATTTTTGTACATACATTTTACAATTAATGTTATAAAAATAGAAGTTATTATTTCTTACAACCTATGTGAAATATAATAAATATAAATTACTGTTGGGTCTATTTAATTTTAAAGGTTGTTTTATTAAACAAAATTTAAAACGTTGCCACATATTACTTACATATAAATAAGAATATTATAAAAAAAAGTATCATTCGCAATAAAATTATTTTAAATTAGATAAGTCAAAAAATAATTTAAGAGTCGAGCGCAATGGATACAACATTTTTAACTTATTGGCTTAGTTGATTGGGGTCATCAAAACATACACGTATAAAATATAGTTTAAAAGTAAGAATATAAGAAAAATCCTTACAAGTAGCATGAGAAGAGGTTTATGACTTTTTCCTTTTAATCTTATTTGTAATTTTTATTATTAATTTTTTTTACGTTAAAATATTGTTAATTAATTTACTGACCATTTAGACAACTAATTATTTCTTTCTCATCTGTGTTTAGACTTTTTTCTTTTTTTTTTTTGATATAAGCTCCTATAAACTTAGATAATTACTATAACTTAGCCTGGTAATATATAAGTGTACAACTAATTTAGTTTTATTTTTCATGGATAGCTTTAGTAGGGATGATACAACTTTCTATATCCATAGGAATACGTGGGAATTATATGTGACTAAGCGAAGTATGAGTATTCGTTTAAGAAATAGAGATGGAGCAGGGATCATATTATTCACTTGCAGGTGTTTGCTATACATGCTAATTCTTTTAAATTTTTATAACATTTTATACATTATAATTTTCTCTTTTTCTTTTAGATGATATGAAAATTTATATTTTTTTTATTATTTTATAATGAATTTTTTCTACTCAATGAGTTTAAATGGTAAAAATTATTATAAAAATTTATATCATTTAAATAATAAATAATTATGTAAATTAATTATTATAAAATATAATTAAACTGAATATGTTATTTGTGATATATTATTTTAATTTTATAAGTATTTTTAAATTATTAAATAAAATTATAATATATAATGTCTATTTATGTTTTTTAATTTATATTTAAAAATATTATTTTAAATTGTTAGATATCTACGAATATTGGTCAAGTAGTGAGAATTATAAATAAATATCTATGATGGGGACGAGAGTGGGGGAGGGAACAACACTCTCTACTCCCACAGGCTCCATTGACATTCTTAGGCCCTAGAGCTGACATATAGGTGAAATTTTTTTATATTTTTTTAAAATACTATACTCAATTAATTAAAATTAAGAAAAATAACATATAAACTTATTAAATTTTGATTTATTTGTAAATAATATTTAAACTTTAAAATTATTTTAATTAATATATAAATTATAATAATTATATAAATTAATTTTTTATCTACAATTCAATACTCACAAATTACCTAATTTTTCGACGTGTATGTCCATACAGTGAGATAAGTAAATCTATAATATTTCAATATTATATAATAAGTAAAGCAACATTCTCATGTCTTGACACCTCAATTGCTTGCTGCCACGTTATTCATTGATTTTTTCCCCTCTCCTAAAATATCTTACTCCTAGTCCCAGAGCAAAATCCCCTCCCCCAACATTCCCAATCCCTCCCCAAATTTTCCTCTCCCAGCTGCGCCCATCTGACCTTTATCGCCATCTTGGGTCCCTCCCTCCCACTCATTCGCATTCGCACTTCATAGTCTCGTCCTTGGTGTAGTTTCAAATGAACTCCCTCTATCTTTGCTGCATTCTTGGAGGAGAGATTAGGATTTGAAATTGGAAGTCAACTCAATTGCTCTTCTGTGCATTAATGATTTCAGTTGCGATTAATAAATTAAACATTTTTGTTTTTTTAATTAAGAAACAATTCTTTCCATGGAATTTGAACTTTGGATTTCTCTGGATTGAAGTGCAATTTCTTGTTGACCTATTTATACTCACGTTTCTTTCTTGTACTTCCTCTTGCGATAACAATGTACTTATGATTTTTCTATTTTTCTAAATTGTTGGATACCAGTCATTATTTCAAAATAATTTCCTTCAAAGCAAGTTAAACATTTACTTAAAATTTTAGTCATATTCATTTACTTAATTGTGAGAAACCAATTCAAAACTCATTCATGAATCATGACTCATAAGGCTTCAACACTATGGTCTGAAGAAAGTTTAAAGTAAAGCAACATTTCAACCAAGTGTGATTCAATAATACCATAGCAGTGGCATAGATTCCCTTAGTCATCATATAGTATGCAGAATACAGATAGAAAGGCAACCTTTTCTTTCTTTTAAAAGATGGGCTTGGTGATGATTCTTTGCAACATGAGCTGCTTTCTTTAGTCCTACCATTTTCTAATGTTAAAGCAAATCACCCGGTGTTTCAGAATTTGTATCTAATGAATTTGGCTTGTTAGGGAGGCTCATTAGTTTAGGAGCCTAGGGTAGCCTAGCTGTTGAAACCTGAAGCCACATTCTTAGAGATTGCAATCCCAAATTCGTGTGTCCCCTCCTTCAGTCTTCAGTGCTAAATGAATTTCTCATGACTTCTATCCTGGCCCTAACTTGTCTTGGAGCACCCTCTCTTTTGCTATCTAGAATCTTTAGTTACAAAGAAACCACAAAGTGTTCATAAACAGACCTCCAAGATGATCTTCTAAAGGAGCTACTCTTACTAAGTCCACTGAAGCTTTAATATAGATGAGCCACCTAAAGGTAATCCTGAAATTGCTGGTTGTTCTGTAGTGACGAGATACAGTGGAGGCAAATGATAGTGGCATGTCATAGAAAAATTGATTGTGCTACCAACCTCTAGCTAAACTTTAAGGTCTAGAAATGTACCCAGACTTGCATTGCAATTTAGTGTCACCCCATCATTGTAGAAATGGATGCAGTTTTGGTCTAGAAATGATTAAAGTCGATCCTTCATCTGATAATTTAAAGTTCTTCGTACTTATATACCGCAAGCAATCTTTGTTAAACGTGGGAGTAGGGATACCATGGACCCAATAGACGTCATGGAAAATGGAGATTGTTTACCTCATCAACCTTTTTGTATTTTGAACAATCCCCTATTGAGGCAGCTATATACTTATTAGATGATTGAGGTCTTTAGTTTGTTTACTTGGTTTTTTCTTCAATGCAGTTTGCCTTTCAAAAAAAAAAAAATTCCTTAGCATTTCAAATCTGAATAAGCCAAAGAACACATTATTCTATTTCTTTTTGCGCAAAACTTTATTCAACTTTCAATTCTTCATGTTTTGTATTGATCTACTGATATACAATTGTGACTTCTCCTGACTAAAGCACCAGTAGCAAAAACTCCTTTTAGAAATTAAATATTCTACAAATACACCTACTTATACACACACTTAGAGCAAAAGTAAGCCATATTTTCAGCTTTCAAAAGAACAATAAATTAATAATGTGGAATGGGAGAATTAATAATACGCACATCAGTTGCTTTGTCAACTTAAGGTAACTTTGGTATATTCCAATTAGAGAATACAAATGATGATAGAATAGGCTAGTTAACGTCTCACTCAAGAGTTGGAACGGGGGCATGGAGACTAATAGAAAGACCTAACAACGGGCATTCTATTGGCACAAAAGGTATGTCGACTTTTAAGATCGATATATGGCCTTAAGCAGTCTTCAAGGCAGTGGTATATACGCTTTTACGAAGCAGTAATAAAATATAATTTTGTCAAAATTGACGAAGATTATTGCGTATATATTAAAAGATCCAAAGATCAGTTTGTGATCTTATCATTAATATGTTGATGATATACTAATAGCTGGGAGTAGTAAGGAGTTCGTTAACACTGTCAAAAGTTAGTTAAATACCAATTTTGAAATGAGAGATATGGGTGAAGCTGTATATATCCTTGGAGTTAAGATTTCAAGAGATCGTTCAAGAAAACTTTTATCTCTTTCACAAGAAACATATATAAACAAAATACTTGAACGTTTCAACATGAGAGACTGTAAACCCATTGATACTCCTATTGCAAAAGCCATAGGCTTGAGCAGAAGGCTGTGTCCTCAGACTCCACAAGAGCAAAAGCAAATGGAATGTGTTCCATATGCAAGTGTCGTTGGAAGTTTAATGTACGCTATGATGTGTACAAGGCCTGATATTTGTTTTGCTGTCGGAATGGTAAGTAGATACCAATCCAATCCAGGACAAGCACATTGGACAGCTGTGAAGAGAATACTTAGATATCTAAAAGGTATTGCAAATTACACACTGAGCTATCAAGGAAATGATCTGCGTCTAGAAGGCTATACTGATGCTGACTGGGGAGGAGATTTAGATGAGAGAAAATCTACCTCTGGATTTGTGTTCTTACTAAATAATGGTGCTATATCGTGGAGTAGTAAGAAACAAACATGTATAGCCTTATCAACAATGGAAGCTGAATTTGTGGCACTTTCAGCAACAGTACAAGAGGGTGTATGGCTTAAAAGATTCTAGGATCATTTAGGTGTAACTAAGAATGCTGCAAGCTCAGTATTGGTTTTAATTGTGATAGCCAAGCAGCAATAGCTTACACCAAAGATCCTAAATTTCATTGTAAGACCAAACACATAGATACTAAGTATAATTATGTGAAGGACCTGGTAGCACAAAAAGAAGTTAATGTGCAATACATATCTACGCAAAGGATGGTAGCAGATCCTATGACGAAACCTATTCCTAAAGACGTATTCAATAACCATGTAAAAACTCTAGGATTGCGTAGGACTTGATGTACTATATTATTTCCCAATTTAATGCCCACATTTGTTGAACATATATGCATATACATATATATTTAATGTTATGTACATTATCTTTATTAAAAAGTATGCCGGACAGATCTTAGATTAGCTTACTCACATAGGTAATCGCCTCTATTTTCTGTATATAAAATAGAGATGAGACTATTTCAAGCTAAATTATCTAAGTGATAATTAAGAGCTCGGACTTGAAATATGATGGTCACCTTAACTAAATGTTAAGATGGGGATATATTATTTGTTATATCCAAAAGTGAAAATAACCCACAATTTCACTTTATCTGTCTTATGCCAGATGAAAGTTCTGTTGATTTATAACAGAGTAAATTTGTGAACTCAGGTTAGACATTGGAAATGTCTGAACCACCATCTGTACAGTATTTAAATATGAAGGCATACACTCCATGGGAAAGGAGAAAAATACTGTAATACGTATTTCATGCTACGTATGCATTATATATGCGACAAAAGAGATGGCTAAATTTATGATCTCATTATTTAAGCCGTGTGAGACTCTGAGGTTAAAGAACACCTCATTTTAGTACCCTTAAGACTCTTACCTTGTTTTTCAAGATTGTATTTGATGTTTGCTATCTTAGGATGTTGCCAATGGTCATGAACGATTCGATCGGATGGAACATTCCTAGAAAAGCGAATTAAACACAGATTAAGAGATCTAAGTAAAGAGGAAGATCAATTTGAGATATCTGTCATATTGACTTGTATTCACTGGTCGACCAATTATGACTATATTATGGTTAGTCATAGTTGTGAATACAATGAACAAACAAAGTTCAAAATGAGATCAAGAGAGTTGTGAATGTGCCTGATTGATCTAGGGTATAGCATACACGATCTACTCAAAGTCCCATTGTGAGCTGTTATATACTCCTAACATATATATAGCAACGAGCTCTATGAGTATGCTAGTCGCACGGATTGTTTGCCTGTATGAACTGCAGAGTAGAGAACTTGACCCATCAAGGGCGAGTGGGAGATGAAGGAATGGATGACTGGGTCGTCCAAGATGGGCCAAGCCCAGCCCCATGCATGCATATATATAACATGCAAAGCGAAAAGAGAAAGATGATGAAAAACTGATGGTTGATAGAGAAAAACTTCCGAAATCAGTTTCTCTCTTGCTTTCTGATTCTCTCCACGAATTTGGGACTCAAACTCTATTTCTAGGCATTCAATCTGTGGATTCACGGGTATGTTCTCTTGCAATATACTTCACATGATCAGTATATTTATTTTGATTCATATATGGGACCATTTGCATGAAATAATGATTATATTAGTTATAATCTACAAATAGAAAGACCTAACAACGGGCATTCTATTGGCACGAAGCTCATAGCCTTATTGCTACTTTTTGGGTCAATTGGGTGTGGTAAGGGATGGCTGGTTGCAGATTTGAATGTTTTTGGCTATTCCACTTTTATCCAAAATCATCATACCTGCCTGAACATGGATATCTTCAAACAAAGATTGTTTAATTTTCTTTGTTGTTATTTCTATCTCTGAATTTATGGTGTTGGATAGTTTCTTTTTTAATTTTTTGTGACTATTTTTTATGTTATTATTTTTAGGTGCTGGAAATTAATCTTTTAAACAGTTCAAATGTTGTTGATGCTGTATTGGCCAATGGCATGAAAAGTGCCTAGGCAATGATTCTTAACTCCGGTTACAACTTACTGCTATAAGTGAAATTTTCTTAGCTCTTCTAATTTTATTTTCTTTCACAAATAATTCTTGGGCTAAACGGTTAAAGATTGAATAGTAGGTGTTAATCACATTTACATGAAAGAATAAACTCTCTATTTGTGGCTGCCATTAGTGCTTCATGTGGTAAACTATAATTATCATGCAAGCTGCTCGCTTCATTGTGGTACTTGTTTTGCCACTTGTAATTTGTCGCAATAACAAAATTAGCAAGTACCACCTCTAGACTGGCAATGATTTCACGGTTGTTGAAATTTGGCCTTGAACAACCCTAATCTTGATGCTAAAGGACTGTCTTGTAATAGATATTTCCTTTATAAAATTATACTTTGCAGCCATGCCTTAATGTAGACTGCAATGTTGAAAATGCCTTTGCGGCCTCAACTTTTCAATTACGTATCTACCAGAACATGTGCAAACATGCATATCAATATTATTTGAAATATATGTATCGTGCTTCTTTTCAGGGGAAGATGATTGTAAAAGGCCTAAAGACAACTTCTGCTGGTAGCTCTCCCCATTCTTCATTTTGACTCTAGAAGGCCTAAAATAGTGGCCCTTGACATTCTCTTTTTCGTGGATACGTTCCAAAATTTGTAAAATAGCTTGACTATGGTAATTAAATTAATCAGTAACCGACTGTAGCTCTCATTATAGCATTAATAAATTGCTGTTATACGGTGGAATAACTTTAGAATTTTAAGTTCAAAGTTGTTCATGTTATTACTAGCAATGGAACAGGTTAAGAGAGTGACACATGACAACTCCAGATATACCCAAAAAGAAAAAAAATCTAAGACGTCCGGCTAATACAACCTACAATAAAACAGCCAACAATAAAAGGAATAATAATAATCAACAAGCATAACAAAAGGATAAATAAGCAGAGGATATAGAACGTGAAGCATAGAACGACGATGAATGATTATTACCATGTGCTTATTTTTCCTGATATTTTAATAAAGAATTTTGTTATATTCTCTTATAACTTCTTTTTAATAATTCTCTTAATATTTAATAAACTAAGTATTACATAAAAAAATAAAGTATTCAATACCTTTAAAACTTGAAAACCATTTGAAACTTATTTTATTTAAAAAGTAAGAGGATTATTCCGAGGATAAATTAGGAGAATATAGAATTATTCTTTAATAAAAGATGAGTATTTTTCCTGACACCTCTTTCCCACGTGTTTAGCAAGTTAGCCCTAATTTTCTCTTTCACACATGGCAAATCTCACAACTTACAGCAGCAGAAGACCAAAAAAAAAAAAAAAACTTACAACCACAGCCTCCTAGACTCTCCCTATCGCCCATCACTCATCAAACCTCACCTCTGCTCCCAGTTCTACCTGCTTTTCTCACTTCATCGTTTGCTAGTCTGCTCCGCCTTCGGTTTTGCAACATCATCGCGTAGTGCGTTTTGCTCCTCTCTCTTTCCCTGTTTTAAAGTCATTCTTATACATATATTTGGGGATAGATTTAGGGGTTTTTGATATGATTCCTCTTTTGATGCAGGTGATGGAGGCTTTTTTTTTGCTAGGTTTGACCACTTAACCATAAAGTCAAAGATAGATCAAAAGGAAGCAAACTTAATGGCTTAGTTATATGAGAAGGAAGAAGGTAGAGATATCTTCAAACCTTAAAGCTTCAAGTAGTGATTGGGGTCACTCAAACATTACCTAGGCCTTTCGGATTACAAAAACATTATTTGATTTGACTATTTGACTATTTGACTATAAAGTTTAAGATAAATAAAAAAGAAGCAAACTGAAAGACTAAGGTAGATGGGAAGGAAGAAGGTAGAGATATTTTTAAACCTTGAAGCTTTAAGGAGTGCTTGGGGCACTCAAACATTGCCTAGGCCTTTCGTATCACAAAAACTTGGCCAGGTTTGACCATTTGACTGTCACGTCAAAGATAGATCAAAAGGAAGGAAACATAATGACTTAGATAAGAAGGAAGAAGGTAGAGATATTTTCAAACCTTGAAACCTTTAAAGAGTGATTGGGATCACTCAAACACTGCCTAGGCCATTCGGATTAAAAAAACTTTGTTAGGTTTGACCATTTGACCATAAAGTTTAAGAAAGATCAATAGGAAGCAAACTTAATGACTAAGTTAGATGAGAATTAAGAAGTTAAAGTTATTTTCAAACATTGATGCTTTAAGGAGTGCTTGGAGTCACTCAAACACTACCTAGGCCTTTCGGATCTCAAGAATTTTGGTTGGTTTGACCATTTTGCCACAAAGTCAATGATAGTTCAAAAACATGCAAACTTAATGACTATGTTAGATGAGAATAAAGAATGTAGAGATATTTTCAAACCTTGAAGCTTTAAGGTGAGCTTGGGGTCCCTCAAACGTTGCCTAGGCCGTTTGGATCACAAAACCCTTAATAGGTTTGACTATTTGACCCTAAAGTCAAAGATAGATCAAGAGGAAGCAAACTAAATGACTTAGATTAGAAAGAAGAAGGTAGAGTTATCTTTAACTCTTAAAGCTTTAAGGAGTGATTGGGGCCAACATTGCCTAGGCCTTTTGGATTACAAAAACTTTGCTGGTTTGACCATTTGACTATAAAGTTTAAGGTAGATCAAAGGGAAGCAAACATAAAGACAAAGTTAGATAGGAAGGAAGAAAGTAGAGATATTTTCAAACCAGGAAGCTTTAAGGAGTGCTTGGGTTCACTCAAACATTGCCTAAGTTGTTCGGATCACAAAAACTTTGCTAGGTTAGACCATTTGACCATAAAGTCAAAGATAGATGAAGAGGAAGCAAACTTAATGACTAAGTTAGTTGAGAAGGAAGAAGGTAGAGATATTTTCAAACCTTGTAGCTTTAAGGAGTGCTTGGGGCCACACAAACATTGCCTAGGCCATTAAGATGACAAAAACAACGCTAGGTTTGATCATTTGACCATAAAGTCAAATATTGATCAG
This sequence comes from Castanospermum australe, assembly GCA_019955255.1. Lineage (NCBI taxonomy): Eukaryota > Viridiplantae > Streptophyta > Magnoliopsida > Fabales > Fabaceae > Castanospermum > Castanospermum australe. The sequence goes on from NSJW01000026.1 coordinate 183,194, forward strand.
AAAGAAGCAAACTTAATGAGCAAGTTAGACTGGAAGTGAGTAGGTAGAGATATTTTCGAACCTTGATGCTTTAAGGAGTGCATGGGGCCACTCAAACATTGCCTAGACCTTTTGGATCACAAAAACTTTGTTAGGTTAGATCATTTGACCATAAAGTCAGAGATATATAAAAAGGAAGCAAACTTAATGAATAAGTTAGACAAGAAATAAGTAGGTAGAGATATTTTCAAACCTTGAAGCTTTAAGAAGTGGTTGGGGTCACTCAAACATTTCCTAAGCCATTCGGATCACAAAAACTTTGCTAGGTTAGACCATTTGACCACAAAGTCAAAGATAGATGAAGAGGAAGCAAACTTAATGACTAAGTTTGTTGAGAAAGAAGGAAGAGATATTTTCAAACTTTGAAGCTTTGAGGAGTACTTGGGGTCACACAAACATTGCCTAGGCCTTTCAGATCACAAAAACAATGTTAGGTTTGATCATTTGACCATAAAGTCAAATATTGATCAGAAGGAAGCAAACATAATGTGTAAGTTAGATGAGAAGTGAGTAGGTAGAGATATTTTTGAACCTTGATGCTTTAAGGAGTGCTTGGGGTCACTCAAACATTGCCTAAACCTTTCGGATCGCAAAAACTTTGTTAGGTTAGATCATTTGAACATAAAGTCAGAGATATATCAAAAGAAAGCAAACTTAATGAATAAGTTAGACGAGAAATAAGTTGGTAGAGATATTTTCAAACCTTGAAGCTTTAAGAAGTGCTTGGGGTCACTCAAACATTGCCTAGGTCATTCAAATTACAAAATCTCTGATAGGTTTGACCATTTGACCCTAAAGTCAAAGATAGATTAAGAGGAAGTAAACTTAATGACTAAGTTAGATTAGAAAGAAGAAGGCAGAGATATCTTCAAACCTTAAACCTTTAAAGAGTGATTAAGACCACACAAACATTGCTTAGGCCTTTCGGATTACAAAAACTTTGTTAGGTTTGACCATTTGACTATAAAGTTTAAGATAGATCAAAAGGAAACAAACTTAAAGACTAAGTTAGATGGAAAGGAAGAATGTAGAGATATTTTCACACCTTAAAGCTTTAAGGAGTGCTTGGGGTCACTCAAGCATTACGAAGGCCATTCAGATCACAAATACTTTGATAGGTTAGGCTATTTGACCATAAAGTCAAAGATAGATCACGAAAAAGCAAACTTAAAGAGTAAGTTAGTTGAGAAGGAAGAAGGTAGAGATATTTTCAAACCTTGAAGCTTTAAGGAGTGCTTAGGGTCACACAAACATTTCCTAGGCCTTTTAGATCACAAAAACATTGCAAGATTTGACCATTTGAGCATAAAGTCAAATATTGATCAAATGGAAGCAAACTTAATGTGTAAGTTAGACGAGAAGTAAGTAGATAGAGATATTTTCGAACCTTGATACTTTAAAGAATGCTTGGGATCACTGAAACATTGCCAAGGCTTTTTGCATCCCAAAAACTTTTCTAGGTTTGACCATTTGACCATAAAGTTAAAGATAGATCAAAAGGAAGCAAACTTAATGACTTTGTTAGATGAGATGGAAGAAGGTAGAGATATTTTCAAATCTTGAAGCTTTAAGGAGTGATTGGGGTCGCTCAAACATTGCCTAGACCTTTCTGATCAATAAAACTGTGCTAGGTTTAACCATTTGACTATAAAGTCAGAGATAGATTAAAAGGAAGCAAACTTAATGTGGAAGTTAGACAAGAAGTAACCACGTAGAGATAGTTTTAAACCTTGATACTTTAAAGAATGTTTGGCGTCACTCAAACATTGCCTAGGCCTTTTGGAACACAAACATTGCTAGGTTTGACCATTTGACTAAAAAGTCAAAGATAGATCAAAAGGAAGCAAACTTAATGACTTAGTTAGATGAGAATGAAGAAGGCACAGATATGTTTAAACCTTGAAACTTTAAGGAGTTCTTGGGGTCACTCAAACATTGCCTAGGCTTTTGGATCACAAAAACTTTGCTAGGTTTGACCATTTGACCATAAAGTCAAAGATAGATCAAAAGCAAACAAAGTTATTGACTAAGTTAGACGAGAATGAAGAAGGTAGAGATATTTTTAAACCTTGAAGTTTTATGGAATGCTTTGGGTCAGCTAAACATTTCCTCAGTATTTTGGTTCACAAAAAGTTTGCTAGGTTTTACCCTTTGACCATAAAGTCAAAGATAGATCAAAAGCAAGCAAACTTATTCACTAAGTTTGATGAGAATGAAGAAGGTGGAGATATTTTTGAACCTTGAAGCTTTAAGGAATGCTTGGGGTGACTTAAACATTGCCTACATCTTTCAAATTACAAAAACTTTGCCTAGTTTGACAATTGGACCATAAAGTCAAAGATAGATCAAAATGATGTAAATTTAATGATTAAGTTAGATGAGAATGAAGAAGGTGTAGATATTTTAGACCTTGAAGCCTTTAGGAGTGGTTGGGCTCACTCAAACAATGCATAGGCCTATCAGATTGCAAAAAATTTGCTAGGTTTGACCATTTGATCATAAAGTCAAAGATAGATAAAAAAGAAGCAAACTTAATGACTAAGTTAGATGAGAATGAAGAAGGGGATATATTTTCAAACCTTGAAGCTTTAAGGAGTGGTTGGGGTCACTCAAACATTTCCTAGGCCTTTCAGAACCCAAAAACATTGCTAGGATTGATCATTTGAATAAAATGTCAAAGACAGATGAAAATGAAGCAAACTTAATGACTAAGTTAGATGAGAATGAAGAAAGTAGAGATATTTTCAAACCTTGAAGCCTTAAGGAATGCTTGAGGTAGCTTAAACATTACCTACGTCTTTTGGATTACAAAAAAACTTTGCCAAGTTTGACCATTTGACCGTAAAGTCAAAGATAGATCAAAAGGATACAAATTTAATGACTAGGTTAGATGAGAAGGAAGAAGGGAGAGATATTTTCAAACCTTGAACCTTTAAGGAGTGCTTGGGATCACTCAAACATTGCCTAGGCCTTTCAAATCACAAAAACTTTTCTAGGTTTGACCATTTGACCATAAAGTCAAAGATAGATCAAAAGCAAGCAAACTTATTGAATAAGATAGATGAGAATGAGATACAAATTTAATGACTAGGTTAGATGAGAATGAAGAAGGGAGAGATATTTTCAAACCTTGAACCTTTAAGGAGTGCTTGGGATCACTCAAACATTGCCTAGGCCTTTCAAATCACAAAAACTTTGCTAGGTTTGACCATTTGACCATAAAGTCAAAGATAGATCAAAAGCAAGCAAACTTATTGAATAAGATAGATGAGAATGAAGAAGGTAGAGATATTTTCGAACCTTGAAGCTTTATGGAATGCTTGGGGTCAGCCAAACATTCCCTCGGCCTTTCGGATCACAAAATGTTTGCTAGGTTTGACCATTTGGTCACAAAGTGAAAGATAGATCAAAAGCAAGCAAACTTAATGAATAAGTTAGATGAGAATGAAGAAGGTGGAGATATTTTCGAACTTTGAAGCTTTAAGGAATGCTTGGGGTCACTCAAACATTGCTTAGTCCTTTTAGATCACAAAAAGCTTGATAGGTTTGGGCATTTGACCATAAAGTCAAAGATAGATTAAAAGCAAAGAAACTTATTGGCTAAGTTAGATAAGAATGAAGAAAGTGAAGATATTTTCGAACCTTGAAGCTTTAAGGAATGCTTGGGATGACTTAAACATTTCTTACATCTTTTGGATTACAAAAACTTTGCCTAGTTTGACCATTTGACCATAAAGTCAAAGATAGATCAAAGGGATGCAAATTTAATGATGAAGTTAGATGAGAATGAAGAAGGTGGAGATATTTTTAAACCTTGAAGGTTTTAGGAGTGTTTGGGCTTGCTTAAACAATGACTAGGGATTTCGGATTACAAAAACTTTGCTAGGTTTGACTATTTGACCATAAAATTAAAGATAGATAAAAAAGAAGCAAACCTAATGACTAAGTTAGATGAGAATGAAAAAGGGGGAGATATTTTCAAACATTGAAGCTTTAAGGAGTGCTTGGGGTCACTCAAACATTTCCTAAGCCTTTCGAATAACAAAACCACAGCTAGGTTTGACCATTTGACCAAAATGTCAAAGATTGATGAAAATGAAGCAAACTTAATGATTAAGTTATATGAGAATGAAGAAGGTACAGATATTTTCGAACCTTAAAGCTTTATGGAGTATTGGGGGTTATTCAAACATTCGCTAGGCCTTTTGGATCACAAGAACTGTGCTATGTTTGACCATTTTACCATAATGTCAAAGATATATCAAAAGGAAGCAAACTTAATGATTAAGTTAGACGAGAATGAAGAAGGAGGAGATATTTTCAGACCACAAAAATTAATAAGGTGGAGATATTTTGGAACTTGGAATCTTTCAAGAGTGCCTGGGTTCACTTAAATATTGCCTAGGCCTTTCAGACCACAAAAACATTGCTAGGTCTGCCATATGACCATATAGTCAAAGATAGATCAAAAGGAAGCAAACTTAGTGACAAAGTTAGATGAGAATGAAGAAGGTTGAGATATTTTCAAAACGTGAAGCTTCAAGGAGTACTTGGAGTCACTCAAACAATGCCTAAGCCATTCGAATCACAAAATCTTTGCTAGGCTAGACCATTTAACCATCAATTCAAAGATAGATAAAAAAGAAGCAACTTAATGACTTAGTTTCTTGAGAAAGAAGAAGGGAGAGATATTTTGAAGCCTTAAGCTTTAAGGGTGCTTGGGGTCACTCAAACATTGCCAAGGCCTTTCGGATCACAAAAAATTTTCTTGGTTTGACTAGTTGGCCATAAAGTCAATGATAGATGAGAAGGAACAAAACTTAATGACTAACTTAAATGAGAATGAAGTAGGTAGAGATATTTTTAAACCTTGAAGCTTTAAGGAGTGTGTTGAAATTATAGGGTTTAGGTAGGGAGAAAGAAGAAAAGAGAATAGAGAACAATGTGCTAAATATATTAGATGTGTTGATATATTACAAAAGATAAAGCATTAACCTCTATTTATATTCTATTCTAGTAACCCTAATCAAATAAGGAAATAAATCAGGAAATATAATAAAATTATGATACGACTCATAAATTGCTTCATCAATTAGAGCACTAATTGATTTCACAATATATTCTAAAGATCTTCTAAAGATATTCTAAATATATTCTAACACTCCCCCTCAAGCTAAAGCTTACTAAGCTTTAAGCTTGTTACAAATAAATACTTTAATTAAATAACATAAATATAAAATGGACTCCATGGCTGAAACACAACTCAGGATGCTGGAGACGCCAGAGAGATGAACATTACTGAAAAGAAATCACCATCGGAATGATCGTTGATAAGAAGATAACATCACAAACACTAGTATTGAAAAGTCATCACTGATATGACTCATTAGTGGGAAAGAAATCGCCATCGGAATGATCGTCGATGGAAAAATAACATCACAAACACTAGTATTGAACAGACACCACTGATATGACTCATCAGTAGGAAAGAAATCACCATCGGAATGATCGTCAATGAGAAGATAACATCACAAACACTAGTATTGAAAAGTCACTACTATCATTATCACTCTCCCTCAATGCTATGCTATGGATTGAGAAAACAGGGAAAAAACAAAGAAAATAGATGAGAAAATGGGTTGAGAAAACAGTAAAGGAGAATTTACAAAGGAGTTCTATAAAACTCGACATAGCGAAAAACATGGACACCCTCAAGGCGAATGGTACCGCTCTGATACCATGTTGAAATCATAGGGTTTAGGTAAGGAGAAAGAAGAAAAGAGAATAGAGAACAATGTGCCAAATATATTAGATGTGTTGATATATTACAAAAGATAAGCATTAACCTCTATTTATATTCTAGTAACCCTAACAAATAAGGAAATAAATCAGGAAATATAATAAAATTATGATATGACTCCTAAATTGCTTCATCAATTAGAGCACTAATTGATTTCACAATATATTCTAAAGATCTTCTAAAGATATTCTAAATATATTCTAACAAAGTGTTGCGGCCACTAAAACATTGCCTAGGCCTTTTGGATCACAAAAACTTTGCCAGGTTTGACCATTTGACTATAAAGTCAAAGATAGATAAAAAAAAGCAAGCATAATGACTATATTAGATGAGAGTGAAGAAGGTGGCAATATTTTCAAGCTTTGAAGCTTTAAGGTGTTCTTGGGATCACTCAAACAATGCCTAGGCCTTTCGGATCACAAAAATTTTGCTAGGTTTGATCATTTTGCCATAATGTCAAAGATGGATGAAAATGAAGCAAACTTAATGACAAAGTTAGATGTGAATGAAGAAGGTAGAGATATTTTCAAACCATGAAGCCTTAAGAAATGCTTGGGGTAACTTAAACATTGCCTACGTCTTTCGGATTGCAAAAACTTTGCCAAGTTTGGCCATTTGACCATAAAGTCAAAGATAGATCAAAAGGATACAAATTTAATGACTAAGTTAGATGAGAATGAAGAAGGGAGAGATATTTTCAAACCTTGAACCTTTAAGGAGTGCTTGGGGTCACTCAAACATTGCCTAGGCTTTTTGGATCACAAAAACTTTTGCTAGGTTTGACCATTTGACCATAAAGTCAAAGATTGATCAAAAGAAAGTAAACTTATTGACTAAGATAGATGAGAATGAAGAAGGTAGGAGATATTTTCGAACCTTGAAGCTTTATGGAATGCTTGGGGTCAGCCAAACATTCCCCCGACCTTTCGGATCACAAAATGTTTGCTAGGTTTGACCATTAGACCATAAAGTCAAAGATAGATCAAAAGCAAGCAAACTTATTCACTAAGTTAGATGAGAATGAAGAAGGTAGAGATATTTTCGAATTTTGAAGCTTTAAGGAATGCTTGGGATCACTCGAACATTGCTTTGTCCTTTCGGATCACAAAAAGTTTGATAGGTTTGAGCATTTGACCATAAAGTCAAAGATAGATTAAAAACAAACAAACTTATTGGCTAAGTGATAATTGAATTTTATCACACTTAATTGTTGCATTTGATTAATGATTTTAGGGCTGTTTTAGTGTGTAATTAATGGTTTTTGGTCTAAATTGGACTTTGGGGTTTTAATTGGATTTAATTCATTTTCGTGTTAATTTTCCAAATTTACATTGTTCCAGTATTTTGATCATAACTTTTGTTCTATGTTTCCGATTAACCTGATTCTTGTTTCGTTTTGTAGATAACGCAAATAGCTACAAATTCTATTAGAGGCTTGAAGGCTAAATTCGGACAAAAAGGTAGTCAAAATTGGAGCCAAAGTCAGTCACGAAATTCTAGAGCTATGTTTAGTTAATTAGGCGTAACTTTGTAATTAGGAGTCCAAATTACATGGGACCAAAGCCATTAGTTATGTTTTAATTTGGGCCGGTTTTGGAGCCCCTGACCCGGTTTAGTTTTATATTTAAATAGTATATTAGGGTAACATGAGCAGCAGCTTTGATTTTTGTGAAATTTCAGATGTAACGCCTCTCTTCTTTTCTCTCTTCTATTCATCTTGTTCTTCTTTTTCTTTCTTTTTCATTTTCTGTTTGTGCACAGCCATGGTAGGCTAACTTTTCGTTCAATCAACTCATTAGTTGAGGTTTCTGTTGTTGAATCTAGAGGACCCGTGCTCTCCATGAACTGGATCCGTTTCTCTTCCCCTTTTACTCGAATTAAGCAACACGATTGTGTAAGTTGAATCTAAGCGGATGAGGTTTGTCTATGATTTCTGTATTTTGATCATCCAGGGGAAGGGATTAAATATTAAAATTTAATATTTAGGTTGATTAACCTAAGGGATTTAAAATCAAAACAGGTTGAGGTGAACACTGTGCGATGGCGTGAGTGAATGCGCCAAGTGTTTGATTAAATGCTAGGTGATTGTCTAATAGAGAGGGTTCCAATATGAATGCAGGGATTCTGATTTGTTTAGAGTCAACCACGAAATTCAGTAATTCTTTGTCCAGTGACGGATGTCCTTGAAACCTCAATTCTGGGTTGGTTGATTGCTTTTAATTTGTTAATTTTGTTTTATCTCTTGCCTTAATTTCAATCGTATTAAAAACCTCCCTGTTTATTGTTCTGTTTTCAATTGAGTGATTTAGTCCTATGCAAAAGTCCTTGAGTGAGTTCGACAGTTCACGTCAAATTTTGTCACCGTGGCCGGGGAATTTTTGCATTGTTCTTTTTGATGTCGATTATTGCATATTAACATTGGAGTGGAGTAGAGTAGCTGTGTTTCATTTTGTTCCTTGTTCCACACTTGAGTAGAGTAGAGTAGCTTAGTAGTGTCGAAAGTGTCACATAATTGGACTAACCTGTGGAGTTAGGTACTGAGGCTTGGTATCCAAAGTTTATCCACCATCTTGAGCAAAACTAATCCCTTTAGGGTTAATCTGGGGTCAAAATCTTGAAATTCCTTCATCTGATATGAGTTTTCTTGTCAAGGGTATTTAGGTCATTTTTACTGTCAACTAACTTCGGTGGTTATGGCCTATTTTTGCCAAATTCCATCGTTTAATCCACTTTTTTAATTTTTTTTAATTTTCATGATTTTTGAAAATTGCCAAAAAATTACAGAAAACCAAAAATACATTTTAGAATTTTACTGTGGCGGCCCCATAATTTTTAAAATTCATTTGATAGTGTTTGGTTAATTTCTTAGTGTAGTTTACATATTTTGTATGCTGTTAGTGTTTTTGCCTGTTATGCCTTATGCTGCATGACTAGGAGTAGTAGCAATGCACATGACCTGTCTGCTTTTGATCCTGAGATAGAGAGAACATTGCGTATTGTTAGAAGGGCTTCTAGGCTAAGTCATAGGATTATTACTGAACTTGATCCTGAGTCTGAGTAATATTGAGCATATTGAGCATTCTGATTCTGTTCCATCTGTTAGTTTTCCTAGTTCTTCTAATAGTATAGATTTTACTTATTCTAGTGGTAGTTTCATTACTTTTGAGAGCATGGATAATAGAACTTTAAAGGAATTGGCTGCACCTAACGTTAACTATCAACCTTTGTGCATCCAATATCCTGATCTTGATGCTGACTTTGAGCTTAAATTTGGTCTTATCCATTTTTGCAGGTGAGGATCCATATAAGCATTTGCAGGAGTTCCATGTGGTTTGCAGCACAATGAAACCACAAGGAATTGATGAGGAGTAGATTAAATTGAGAGCTTTTCCTTTCTCTCTAGATGGAGGAGCTAAGGACTGGCTGTACTACCTTCAACCCTCATCCATTGGAAGCTGGAACGACATGAAGAGATTATTTCTGGAGAAGTTTTTCCCAGCCTCAAGAGCCACTGCAATCAGAAAGGAGATATGTGGCTCAAGGCAAGCAAATGGAGAGAATTTACATGAATACTGGGTGAGGTTCAAGAGGCTATGTGCAAGCTGTCCACACCACCAGATATCTGATCAGTTGCTGATAGTATACTTCTATGAAGGCTTGTTACCCATGGACAGAAATATGGTGGATGCAGCCAGTGGTGGAGCTTTAGTTGATAAGACGCCTGCTGCGGCCAGAGAATTGATAGCAAACATGGCAGCTAATTCCCAACAATTCGGCACTAGAGCAACCAGCAGTGAGGTGTTCTCAATCCAAGCGCCCCCAGTCCAATATCACAACGCCCAGAAACTAGCAGTAGTGTCCAGTGCAGACCACCAGAGACTGGAAAATGGACTAGACGAATTGACCTCATTTGTGAGGCAATTGGCAGTGACACAAACAGTGCAGTCTCCCACTCCACAGATAAGCAGACCATGTGGTATCTATTCTGATCCACTCTACCCCGCTGATGCTTGCCCAACTCTGCAAGAGGACACCTCTCAGACCAATCAGTAGCTGCAGCAGGAGTCTTTCCTGGAAAGTCACAGTATCAGCAGCAACATAATCCATTTTCAAACACTTATAATCCTGGCTGGAGAGATCATCCAAACTTAAGGTGGAACCAGAACCAGAACCAGAACCAGCAGAATTTTTCCACAATACCAACATAGGCAGTTTCCACAGCACAAACAGAATTTCCAACAGTCTGCACCTCCACAGCTACTGCAACAGCAGCAACCAGCACAACAGCAGACCAGTAGTAGTCCTTCATTGGAACATTTGGTGAAGCAGCTTGCAACGAACAGTTTGCAATTCCAGCAGAGAACTGAATCTTCCATTCAGAATTTGCAAACTCAGATTAGGCAATTAGCAACATCATTGAACCAGCTCCAACCCCAGGGATCTAACAACACTCTTCCTTCACAGACAATTCCCAATCCGAAGGGGAATGTTAGTGCTATATCCCTAAGTCTGGCAAGCAACTAGAAGAGCCCAAGCAAGCTGCAGTTGAGGCTGAACCAATCCTAGAAAAGGAGAAGACTGATACTAAGAAAAGTGAAACATTAAAGCAAGGCAATGATGAGTCTGAAACCTCTATCGCTCTATCTTTCCCTCAGAGAGCCTTTCAATCTAAAAAGTTGGTAGAGAAAGCACAAGAAAAGGAGATCCTAGAGACATTTCCGAAAAGTTGAAGTCAACATCCCTCTCTTAGATGCGATCAAGCAAATTCCTAAATATGCCAAATTTCTGAAGGAGTATGTACCAACAAGAGGTGACTGAAGGGGAGTGAGCGAGTGAGCTTGAGCCAGAATGTGTCAGCACTCATCCAGCCCATGCCTAAGAAGTGTAAAGATCCAGGGACGTTTACTATTCCTTGCATAATTGAAAATTGTAAATTTGATGATTGCATGTTAGACTTAGGTGCTTCCATAAATATCATGCCTGAATCTGTTTATAATTCTCTTAGTCTCGGTCCTTTGCGTGCTACTGGTGTTGTTATCCAGTTAGCTAATAGGAGTAATGCTCACCCTGCTGGTCTGATTGAAGATGTTTTAGTTAGAGTAAATGAATTAATATTCCCTACTGATTTTTACATCTTAGAGATGGAGGGTGAGTCTCCTAGCAGTGGATCTCCAATTATTCTCGGGAGGCCTTTCTTGAAAACAGCTAGGACTAAGATAGATGTGCATTCTGGTACTCTTTCCATGGAATTTGGTGATAGTATTGTGCATTTTAATATCTTTGATGCCATGAAACATCCTATGGAAGAGCATTCAGTTTTGTGCATTGATGTGATTGATGATGTGGTTGATGATGTTTATGCTGAATTGTGTGTTGATTATCCAGATTTTGCATATGTTAATGACGCTGTTGTTTGTGGTTGTACTGATAATGAATGGTGGCCTGTTTGCACTGATTTTTCATGCTTTTCAAATTTTTGTGATGCACTAGATAGGGATGGTGATTCTGATTTAATTGGTGATTCTGACTTGCCTACTGATGTTAATTTTGATGTGAACATTGTGTAGTCTGGGCAAAGTTCTGCTTTCTTGAATTTATTTTCAGGCACTACAGGTTCAACTGATGTACATGCTGCAGAATTGGTGCAATCCACCAAACTTCTTACCTCTACTGAGCAGCCGCCTAAGTTGGAGCTGAAATCTCTGCCTGATCACTTGAAAATATGCCTTCCTGGAGGAGAATGAGCAGCTACCAGTCATTGTGGCAAGAAACCTTCCACCTGATCAAGAGGAGCAGCTGCTGAGATTATTGAAGGAAAATAAGAAGGCGATTGGGTGGACTTTAGCTGACATTGTTGGCATTAGCCCTTCCATGTGCATGCATCGAATTTCATTGGAAGAGGGTGCTAAGCCAGTGAGGCAACCTCAGAGGCCCTTGAATCCCCTTATTCTGGATGTGGTGAAGAAGGAAGTGATTAAGCTCCTGCAAACTGGCATTATCTACCCCATCTCTGACAGCCAGTGGGTCAGCCCAGTTCAGGTAGTTCCCAAAAAGTTTAGAGTGACTGTAGTGGCCAACCAGAAAAATGAGCTAATTCCCACAGGAGCTCATAACAGCTGGAGAGTCTGCATAGACTACCGGAAGCTCAATCAGGCTACCCACAAGGATCACTATCCTTTACCCTTTATTGATTAGATGTTGGAGTGGTTGGCTAGTATAATATCCCAAATTAGCCTAAATGAGTGGGAAATGATAAGGTTATGAAAAGGTTAATGTGGGTTAAGAAGTTAAAATTTTCGTTAGGCCTAATTGGGGTCAAAAATGCAATTATGTGAAGTTATAAGGGTCAAAGTGCAAATATTAAAAGTTTTAGGGCAAAAGTGTAATTTAGCAAAAGTTACCAAAACTTTAGAATTAATCTTGTGTAAGCCATCCTATATTAGTCTTGTAAGCAAGAAGTCCTTGGACCTCTCTCAGCTTCTTCTCAAAGAATAGGAACTGATAGAGGATTTCAGGGATATGCATATTTCAGTTCATTTGCGTACTCATAGTCTAGAGATGCAGAGGACCTGTGTTCATAATGAGTTGATTGACAGAATTAGACAGGCTCAGAAGCAAGATCCGAGTGTAGATGTTCTTTTCGGACAGCAAGACATATTTTGGGAAGATAAAGAATTGATGAAGTACCAAGATAGAATTGTTGTTCCTAAAGGTGAGTTAATTGATGAAATCCTGACTGAGGCACATAAAGGGCAGTTTTCAATTCATCCTGGAGCTACCAAGATGTATCAAGATTTGAAAAGAAATTTTCGGTGGTCTGGAATGAAGAGAGACATAGCAGAGTATGTTTCAAAGTGTCTCACATGCCAAAAGGTAAAGATCGAACACCAGAAAACCTATCGGATTACTCCAACCCCTTGAGATTCCGTAGTGGAAATGGGATACTATCTCAATAGATTTTTGTGGTTAGCTTGCCAAGGAAACAGGCAGGTTATGATTCTATTTAGGTTATTGTTGATAAACTCATAAAGTCAGCACATTTTCTTCCAGTAAAAGTGACTTTTTCTACAGAAAAATTAGCCCAGATTTATATCAGTGAGATTGTTAGACTTCACAGGGATACCTGAGAACATAATCAGTGACCAGGGATCCGAAGTTTACATCTCGATTTTGGGGATCGTTGCAAGATGCGTTTTGGAACTCAATTGAGGTTGAGTACAGCTTATCACCCTCAAACTGATGGTCAGACAAAGAGAACTATCATCCAGACTCTTGAAGATATGCTGAGAGCTTGCACCTTAGAGCAGGGTGTCAAGTGGGATAAATATCTGCCGTTGGTGGAATTTTCCTACAACAACAGTTTTCACTCCAGCATAGGCATGGCACCCTATGAGGCATTGTATGGTAGATGATGCAGGACTCCTACATGTTGGACAGAGATTGGTGAGAAATAGCTATTAGGACCAGAATTGGTTCAGGATACATCTGAACAGATTCAGATGATTAAAGAAAAACTGGTGAAAGCCCAGAGTCGTCAGAAAAGTTTTTATGATCACAAACATCGGCCCCTAGAGTTCAGTGAAGGAGAACATGTATTTGTGAGGTTGTCACCTGTTACGGGTGTAGGACGGAGCTCTTGGTGTTAGGAAGCTGAGTCCCAGGTTCATCGGGCCTTATCAGATACTCAAGCAAGTGGGGCCAGTTGCCTACCAGTTAGCATTGCCTCCACAGTTTGTCAAATCTCCATGATGTCTTCCATACATCGCAACTTAGGAGATATGTCCAGGATTCCTGAGCATGTGGTGCAGCCTGATCAAATTCATATTAGAGAGAATCTGAAGATCGTTATGGCACCTGAGAGAATTTTGGACAAGAAGGAGCAGGAAGCTGAAGGACAAAGATCGTTCCATTGGTAAAAGTTCAGTGGAAGGGTAGATCTCCAGAAGGAAGCAACTTGGGAAAGGGAAGACCGGCTTCCTACAGCAATATCCTGAGTTGTTAAACAAGTAATCACTCTAATTTTGTGGGCAAAATCTTAAAAAGGTGGGGAGAATATAATATCCCAAATTAGCCTAAATAAATGAGAAATGATAAGGTTATGAAAAGGTTAATGTGGGTTAAGAAGTTAAAAATTTTCGTTAGGACTAATTGGGGTCAAAATGAAATTATGTAAAGTTATAGGGGTCAAAGCGTAAATATTAAAAGTTTTAGGGCAAAAGTGTAATTAAGCAAAAGTTGCCAAAACTTTAGAATTAATCTTGTGTAAGCCATCCTATATTAGTCTTGTGAGCCCTAATTTGATGGCTATTGGATGAAAATTTTGATGGTACGATGAAAAGGTTGCAAGTTGCCAAAAAGTAAGAATGAAAAACATAGGATCAAAGTAGGATATTTTAAGACATCCTTGGACTTGATCAACCATTTGCTTCATCTTCTTCCTTGTGATGTCTGAGAGTTGCTTTCTCTCATTCCTCCATTTGTGTTCCACCTTTCTTAGCCAAAAATACACTTAGTTTTGAAGCTTTCAAAACCATAAAAGCTTAGGTCCTTCTTACCCTAGAATAACCCAAAGTTTAGGAGAAGAAAAGGAACCCTTTTGCCCTCTCTTGGAGCCTTTGTGTGTGCCATCCATGAGGTGGGAAGAAGTGTGATTTTCCACCTTAGAAGCTAGGAATCTTGTTGTTCTACCAATTCAAGAGTGTTTAAGGTGAGTAGGACTTGATTTCTTTGCTTTTCATGGATTAAACTTAGGGTTTTGATTTATGTGCATAATGGGTTTATGTTTCTCCTATGGTTTTTGATATGTATGTATTGTTGTGTGGAAAAGGTTTGTTGGTGATATTGAAGGTGGAGGAAGAATGGTTGAAATACCATTGGAATCAAGTTTGGCTTAGGTGGTGTGTATTCTTGAATTTTTTGAAATAGGGGTAAGAGTTCTAACCTTGGAATTTTAGAAATTGTGATCCTTGGTTTGATGATTTTGTGTGTCAATTGAGTGTATTGCCTTTAAATAGGTGATATTGGTGACTTTGTTAATTGTGATTGTGTGAAACGAAAAGGAAGAACTTAGAGAGTTAAGCTTCAAGAGGTAAACTCTTGGACCTTGGGATAATTCCCACTTGTTGTTCTACCATTTTCTTTGGAATCATGGTTATTACCTTGGATGCAAAATTGGTGTGTTAGCTTATGGTATAATATGCAATTGTAGGAATATTATGATGTGTTTGAGCCATTGAGACATTGTTTGTATTGATTGGGGAGGTTCCCTGACAAGGTGAATATTGGGCACTCACTTTGAGGTATGGCTCATTAGAGTGGCCCGAGTGTGTGTATTGATTGTGTAGGTTCCCTAGCCAGGAGAATAGTGTGTATGGTTTGTCCTAAGAGGTACGGCTCTTGAAAATTTCATACGGATACTCACTTTGAGGTACGGCTCAATGGAGTTGTCCTATTGCTATTGCTGTGTGCTCACTTTGATATAGGCGGTGTATTATGTTATAAATTGCCTAACGCTTGTATTGAGGAAAGTGAACTCAAGGATGGAGGGGTCTTCAAGGACCCTGGGTTTCTGAGATTTATTTCTCACCCCATTTGGGGCTATGTTTTCAGGTCCTCAAGCAGGAGGGATTAGCTCTTCCAAGGAAAAGAAGCATGTGTAGCCCTCTTGAAAAAGAGGAAAGATGACATGTAGATATTTTGGGATCATATGTATGGATAACCATTTTGGAATGTATAATCACTTGTAACCCTTTTTGTCAACTTCTTGGTACTCTTGATTTAGAGGCATTGTAAATGTTGAATATGCCATATGAATCAAGTGCTTAGTATGTGTATGTACTGCAAGTGATGATATTCAATTTAGTACCAAGCAAATTATGTAAATATGAGATGGTATGATATGATTGAGCATGTATGCAAATTATGCAAATGTGCTATGTTTTGGTCCAATTGATAAATTGTGTGTCATAGTTGGTTAAATGCAATTAGGGGTAATCCATGGATGGATTTTAGGGAAAATGGTTGTGTATTAGGTGAGTGGACATTCAATATATGATTTGAGGCTAATTAGGTACCTAAATGGTCCATGAATGTGCCCCTACAACATGCAAAACGAGCTGTCCTTTTTTCGGATTCACTGTTTTGGCTGATGAACATGTTGTGGTAAAATAAACATAACTTGAGCTAGAGTGGTCCAAATGAGGTGGAATTTGAACCCACGTGAAGCTAACTTAAAGATATTTAATTCTGGAAAGTTTTATAATTTATGGACAAGTGACCGTTTCCCAGTTTCCCTGTAAAGGTCGCTGCTCTGTTTCCAGGAGTCCAGTCTGGACAGTTAGCTTGGGACAAGCATAAATCGAGTTATACTAAGCCAAATGGTGCAAATAATATGTCATCGGAAAGCTTAGATTTCCTAGTTTAACATATTAAAAATTTAGAATTTTTAGCCTAGTGGTTAATTCCCAGAAAGTCCGTGAATGTGACGGACTCGGATGCGGTGGCCAGTATAGCACAGCCATTTGGTGAGATGCATAACTTCGATTATACTTAACCAAATGGCTCATAATATACCTTTTTGGAAAGATTATGATGTCTAATTTATCCTAATATAATATGAGATTTTTGGGTGAAGTAGAGTAGTCCCAGTTATCGAAATATTTAAGGCTGTTCGTGGTTGAATTATGGTAAAAACTCTGTCTTCTTGTTTCTCTTGAAGAACAACTGGACTCTTATAAGTTATGGTGTGAGCTTTTCTTAGCTAATCCACCTCGAGAATTATATGAGTGGTTATTGTTGATGTATGTTTTTATTCCTTCCACTGTGTTGCTTAATTAAACGTTGCGCTTAGAGACCATAAAGGTTAACGGTCCTGATGCATACGGGGCGTTACAGCTGGCAAGTCTCACTATTGTTTCTTGGATGGCTACTCAGGCTACTTCCAAATCCATATTGCACCTGAAGATCAAAGAGAAGACTACCTTCACATGCCCTTTGGAACATTTGCATACAGAAGGATGCCCTTTGGACTCTGCAATGCGCCTGGAACCTTTCAGCGGTGCATGGTAAGCATCTTTTTTTGAATTTTTAGAGGATTGCATGGAAGTATTTATGGATGATTTTACTGTGTATGGGTCTTCTTTTGATGCATGCTTGGGTAGTTTGGCTAGAGTCTTGAATAAATGCATTGAGACCAATCTTGTATTGAACTTTGAGAAATGTCATTTCATGGTTGAGTCAGGGATAGTTTTAGGACATATCTTCACCATAGCCTCATTACAACCTTGAATAATAAGTCCTCTTGATTTGTGCATACATGTGTTTTGAGTAGTGGAGAAGTAGAATTTGAGCAAGCTTATGGTAGGGCAATTTTCTTGAGTGGAATTTGAGTGATACACCTGCTACCCTATACACTTGAGAGATTGATTGAGAGCATATCTTGAGAGGCCATTTTGTGTGATTAGCATCATCAATTGAGATTGCCATGTTTTATAATTTGATATGAGGAAATTTCTATCATAATTGGTTGATCTTTTGAAGTTTTGCATTCTTGACAATTGTTAGAAAGGAGTGATTTATCTTTTAGTTTTTATCTTTATTTTCATTTCTTAGTTTTGTTATGAGTTTTTAATTTTGCCCAGAAGTGCAAAAGGATAAGTGTGGGGGTATTTGATAATTGAATTTTATCACACTTAATTTGTTGCATTTGATTAATGATTTTAGGGTTGTTTAGTGTGTAATTAATGATTTTTGGTCTAAATTGGACTTGGGGGTTTTAATTGGATTTAATTCATTTTCGTGTTAAATTTCCAGATTTACATTATTCTAGTATTTTGATCATAACTTTTGTTCTATGTATCCGATTAACCTCATTCTTATTTCGTTTTGAAGATAACTCAAAGAGCTACAAATGGTATTAGAGGCTTGAAGGATAAATTCGGACAAGAAGGTAGTCAAAATTGGAGCCAAAAATCAGTCATGGAATTCTGAAGCTATGTTTAGTTAATTAGGCGTAACTTTGTAATTAGGAGTCCAAATTACATGAGACCAAAGCCATTAGTTATGTTTTTAATTTGGGCTGATTTTGGAGTCCCTGACCCGGTTTTAGTTTTAGGTTTAAATAGCAGATTAGGGCAACACAGGAATAGCAGCTTTGATTTTTGTAGAAATTTCAAATCTAGCGCCTCTCTTCTTTTCTCTCTTCTGTTCATCTTGTTCTTCTTTTCCTTTCTTTTTCATTTTCTGTTTGTGCACAGCCATGGTAGGCTAACTTTCCGTTCAATCAACCCATGAGTTGAGGTTTCTGTTGTTGAATCCAGAGGACCCGTGCTCTCCATGAACTGGATCCGTTTCTCTTCTCCCTTTACTCGAATTGAGCAACACGATTGTGTAAGTTGAATCTGAGTAGATGAGGTTTGTCTATGATTTCTGTATTTTGATCATCCAGGGGAAGGGATTAAATGTTAGATTTAATATTTAGGTTGATTAACCCAAAGGATTTAAAATCAAAACAGGTTGAAGTGAACACTGTGCGATGGCATGAGTGAATGCGCCAAGTGTTTGATTAAATGCTAGGTGATTGTCTAGTAGAAAGGGTTCCTATATGAATGCAGGGATTCTGATTGTTTAGGGTCAACCACGAAATTCAGTAATTCTTTGTCCAGTGAAGGATGTCCTTGAAACCTCAATTCTGGGTTGATTTATTGCTTTTAATTTGTTAATTTCGTTTTTTCTCTTGCCTTAATTTCAATCGTATTAAAACCCCCCTGTTTATTGTTCTGTTTTCAATTGAGTGATTTAGTCCTATATAAAAATTGTTGGGAGATGATTCAGGTTGTCCTATATTACAAATTTCTTTATAAGCCTGGTTAATTTGAGTGAGTTTGACAGTTCACGTCACTAAGTTAGATAAGAATGAAGAAAGTGAAGATATTTTCGAACCTTGAAGCTTTAAGGAATGCTTGGGGTGACTTAAGCATTGCCTACATCTTTTGGATTACAAAAACTTTGCCTAGTTTGACCATTTCACCATAAAGTCAAAGATAGATCAAAAGGATACAAATTTAATGATTAAGTTAGATGAGAATGAAGAAGGTGCAGATATTTTTAAACCTTTACGCTTTTAGGAGTGTTTGAGCTAGCTCAAACATTGACTAGGGCTTTCGGATTACAAAAACTTTGCTAGGTTTGACCATTTGACCATAAAATCAAAGATAGATAAAAAAGAAGCAAACTTAATGACTAAGTTACATGAGAATGAAGAAGGGGGAGATATTTTCAAACAATGAAGCTTTAAGGAGTGTTTGGGGTCACTCAAACAATGCCTAGGCCTTTGAAATCACAAAAATTTTACTAGGTTTGACCATTTTGCCATAATGTCAAAGATAGATGAAAATGAAGCAAACTTAATGACTAAGTTAGATGGGAATGAAGAAGTAGAGCTATTTTCAAACCTTGAAACTTAAGGAGTGCTTGGGGTCACTCAAACATTTCCTAGGCCTTTTGAATAACAAAAACACAGCTAGATTTGACCATTTAACCAAAATGTCACAGATTGATGAAAATGAAGCAAACGTAATGATTAAGTTGGATGAGAATGAAGAAGGTACAGATATTTTTGAACCTTGAAGCTTTAAGGAGTGTTTGTGGTCATTCAAACATTGGCTAGGCCTTTCGGATCACAAGAACTATGCTAAGTTTGACCATTTGACCATAATGTCAAAGATATATCAAAAGGAAGCAAACTTAATGATTAAGTTAGATGAGAATGAAGAAGAAGGAGATATTTTCAAACTTTGGAGCTTTAAGGTGTGCTTGGGATCACAAAAACAATGCCTAGGCCTTTGGAATCACAAAAATTTTACTAGGTTTGACCATTTTGCCAAAATGTCAAAGATAGATGAAAATGAAGCAAACTTAATGACTAAGTTAGATGGGAATGAAGAAATAGAGCTATTTTCAAACCTTGAAACTTAAGGAATGCTTGGGGTGACGGAAACATTTCCTATGTCTTTCGGATTACAAAAACTTTGCAAGTTTGATCATTTAATCATAAAGTCAAAGATAGATCAAAAGGATGCAAATTTAATGACTAAGTTAGATGAGAATGAAAAAGGGGCAGATCTTTTCAAACCTTGAAGCTTTAAGGAGTGCTTGGGGTCGCTCAAGCATTGCCTAGGCCTTTCGGATCACAAAAACTTTGCTAGGTTTGACCATTTGACCAAAATGTCAAAGATAGATGAAAATGAAGCAAACTTAATGACTAAGTTAGATGAGAATGAAGAAGGTAGAGATATTTTTTGAAACCTCAAAGCTTTAAAAGTGCTTGGGTTACTCTAACATTGCCTAAGCCTTTGGATCACAAAAAACTTTACTAGGTTTGACCATTTGACCATAATGTCAAGGATAGATCAAAAGGAAGCAAACTTAATGACTAAGTTAGATGAGAATTAATAAGGTGGAGATATTTTGGAACTTGGAATCTTTCAAGAGTGCCTGGGTTCACTTAAATATTGCCTAGCCCTTTCACGCTACAAAAACATTGCTAGGTCTGCCATATGACCATAAAGTCAAAGATTGATCAAAAGGAAGCAAACTTAGTGACAAAGTTTGATGAGAATGAAGAAGGTTGAGATATTTCCAAAACGTGAAGCTGCAAGGGGTGCTTGGAGTCACTCAAATAATGCCTAAGCCATTCAAATCACAAAAATCTTTGCTAGGCTAGACCATTTAGCCATCAATTCAAAGATAGATAAAAAAGAAGCAAACTTAATGACTAAGTTTCTTGCGAAAGAAGAAGGGAGAGATGTTTTGAAGCCTTAACCTTGAAGGAGTGCTTGGGGTCTCTCAAACATTGCCAAGGCTTTTCGGATCACAAAAACTGTTTTTGGTTTGACTAGTTGGCCATTAAGTAAATGATAGATGAGAAGGAACCAAACTTAATGACTAACTTAAATGAAAATGAAGTAGATAGAGATATTTTTAAACCTTGAAGCTTTAAGGAGTGCTTGCGGTCACTCTAACATTGGCTAGGCCTTTCGGATCACAAAAACTTTGCTAGGTTTGACCATTTGACCATAAAGTCAAGGATAGATCAAAGGAAGCAAACTTAATGACTAAGTTAGATGAGAATTAATAAGGTGGAGATATTTTGGAACTTGGAATCTTTCAAGAGTGCCTGGGTTCACTTAAATATTGCCTAGGCCTTTCAGGCCACAAAAACATTGCTAGGTCTGCCATATGACCATAAAGTCAAAGATTGATCAAAAGGAAGCAAACTTAGTGACAAAGTTTGATGAGAATGAAGAAGGTTGAGATATTTTCAAAACGTGAAGCTTCAAGGGGTGCTTGGAGTCACTCAAATAATGCCTAAGCCATTCAAATCACAAAATCTTTGCTATGCTAGACCATTTAGCCATCAATTCAAAGATAGATAAAAAAGAAGCAAACTTAATGACTAAGTTTCTTGAGAAAGAAGAAGGGAGAGATATTTTGAAGCCTTAAGCTTGAAGGAGTGCTTGGGGTCACTCAAACATTGCCAAGGCTTTTCGGATCACAAAAAATTTTTTTGGTTTGACCAATTGGCCATTAAGTAAATGACAGATGAGAAGGAACCAAACTTAATGACTAACTTAAATGAGAATGAAGTAGGTAGAGATATTTTTTAAACCTTGAAGCTTTAAGGAGTGCTTGCGGTCACTCAAACATTACCTAGGCCTTTCGGATCACAAAAACTTTGCCAGGTTTGACCATTTGACCATAAAGTCAAAGATAGATAAAAAAAAAGCAAGCATAATGACTAAGTTAGATGAGAGTGAAGAAGACGGTGATATTTTGAAACCTTGAAGCTTTCCAGAGTTTTTGGATTCACTTAAATATTGCCAAGGCCTTTCGGATCACAAAAACTTTGCTAGGTTTGCCATATGACCTTAAAGTCAAAGATAGATCAAAAGGAAGCAAACTTAGTCATGAAGTTAGATGAGAATGAAGAAGGTGGAGATATTTTCAAAACTTGAAGCTTCAAGGAGTGCTTGGAGTCACTTGAAAATGCCTAGGCCATTAGTATCACAAAATCTTTGCTAGGCTAGACCATTTCCTTTTGATCTATCTTTGATTTTATTGTCAAATGGTCAAACATAGCAAAGTTTTCATGATCTGGAAGACGTAGGCAATGTATGAGTGACCTCGGGCACTCCTTAAAGCATCAAGATTTGAAAATATCTCTAGATTCTATGTTCTCCTCCAACATAGACGTTAAGTTTCCCTCCTTTTGACTTATCTTTGACTTATGGTTAATTGGTCAAACTTAGCAAAGTTTGTGTAATCCAAAAGGCCTAGGAAAGCGTGAGTGGCCCCAAGTAAGCTTCATGGTTTGAAAATATCTTTAGTTTATTCGTTCTTATCTTACTTATCCTTCACTTTGCGTGCTATTGATTTATTTTTGACTTTATGGTCAAATGGTCAAACTTAGCAAAGTTTTGAAAATATCTGAAAGGCTCATGAAATGTGTGAGTGACCCCAAGCACTTGTTAAAGCGTCAAGGTTTGAAAATATCTCTTGCTTCTTCGTTCTCCTCTAACTTTAGACTTTAAGTATGCTTTCTTTTGTTCTGCCTTTGACTTTATGGTCAAATGGTCAAACTTACCAAAGTTTTTGTGACCCAAAAGGCTTAGACAATTTGTGAGTAACCCCAAGCACTCCTTAAAGATTCAAAGTTTGAAAATATTTTCTCCTCTAACTTAGACGTTAAGTTTGCTTCCTTTTGATCTCTCTTTTGACTTTATAGTCAAATGGTCAAACATAGCAAATTTTTTGTGATCGAATGGCCTAGCAATGTGTGTGTGATCCCAAGCACTCCTTAAAGTTTCAAACTTTGAAAATATCTCTAGATTCTATGTTTTCCTCTAACTTAGACGTTAAGTTTGCTTTCTTTTGATCTCTCTTTGACTTTATGGTCAAACGGTCAAACTTAGCAAATTTTTTGTGATCCGAAAGGTGTAGGCAATGTGTGAGTGACCACAGGCACTCCTTAAAGCATCAATCTTTCAAAATATATCTAGATTCTATGTTCTCCTCAAACTTAGTGATTATGTTTACTTCCTTTTGATAAATCTTTGACTTTATGGTCAAATGTCAAACTTAGCAAAGTTTTTGTGATTCGAAAGGCTTAGGCAAAGTATGAGTGACCCCATGAACTCCTTAAAGCTTTAAGGTTTGAAAATATCTCTAGTTTTCTCGTTCTCATCATACACAATCCTTAAGTTTGCTTCATTTTGATTTATCTTTGACTTTATGGTTAAATGGTCAAACTTAGCAAGGTTTTTGTGATCTGAATGGCTTAGGTAATGTCTGAGTGACCTTAAGCACACCTCAAAGCTTCATAGTTTGAAAATATCTCTAGTTTTTTCATTCTCGTCGCACTTTGTCCTTAAGTTTGCTTCCTTTTGATTTATCTTTGAATTTATGGTCAAATGGTCAAACTTAGAAAAAATTTTGTCACCTAAAAGGATTATGAAATGTGTCAGTGACCCTAAGCACCTGTTAAAGTTTCAAGGTTTGAAAATATATCTTGCTTCTTCGTTCTCCTCTAACTTAGACGTTAAGTTTGCTTCCTTTTGATCTATCTTTGACTTTATGGTCAAATGGTCAAACTTAGCTAAGTTTTTGCGACCTGAATGGCTTAGGCAATATGTGAGTGACCCCAAACGCTCCTCAAAGCTTCATAGTTTGAAAATATCTCTCGTTTGTTCATTCTCGTAGTACTTAGTCCTTCAGTTTGTTTCTTTTTTATTTATCTTTGAATTTATGGTCAAATAGTCAAACTTACGATAGTTTTTGTCATCTAAAAGGCTTATGAAATGTGTGAGTGACCCCAAGCACCCATTAAAGCTTCAAGGTTTGAAAATATCTCTAGTTTCCTCATTTTCCTCTAACATGGACGTAAGCTTGCTTCCTTTTGATTTATCTTTGATTTTATGGTCTAATGGTCAAACTTAGCAATGTTTTTGTGACCAAAAAGGCTAAGGCAATTTGTGAGTGAACCCAAGAACTCTTTAAAGCTTCAAATTTTGGAAATATCTCTAGATTTTACGTTATCCTCTAACATAGACGTTAAGTTTGCTTCTTGTTGATCTCTCTTTGACTTTAGGGAGAAATGATCTAACTTAGCAAAGCTTTTGTGATTCAAAAGGTGTAGGCAATGTGCGTGTGACCCCAAGCACTCCTTAAACCTTCAAAGTTTGAAAATATCTCTAGATTGTATGTTCTTCACTAACTTAGACGTTAAGTTTCCTTCCTTTTGAACTATCATTGACTTTATGGTCAAATGGCCAAACTTTACAAAGTTTTTGTGATGTAAAAGGATTAGGCAGTGTGTGAGTGACCCCATGCACTCCTTAAAGGTTTGAAAATTTCTCTAGATTCTACGTTCTCCTTTAACTTAGACGTTGAGGTTGCTTCCTTTTGATCTATCATTAACTGTATGGTCAAATGGTCAAACTTAGCAAAGTTTTTGTGATTCGAAAGGCATAGACAATATGTGAGTGGCCCCATGCAGTCCTTAAAGCTTCAAGGTTTGAAAATATCTCCAGTTTCTTCTTTCTTGTCTTACATAGTCCTTAAATTTGCTTCCTTTTGATTTATGTTTGACTTTATGCTCAAATGATCAAACTTAGCTAAGTTTTTGTCATCTCAAAGGCTTATGAAATGTGTGAGTGACCCCAAGCACCCGTTAAAGTTTCAAGGTTTGAAAATATCTCTAGCTTCTTCATTCTCCTCTAACATTGACGTTATGTTTGCTTCCTTTTGATCTATCTTTAACTTTTTGGTTAAATGGTCAAACTTAGCAAAGTTTGTGGGACTCGAAAGGCTTAGGTAATTTATGTGAAACCCTAAGAACTCCTTAAAGCTTCAAAGTTTGAAAATAATTCTAGATTCTGCGTTATCCTCAAACTTAGATGCTAAGTTTGCTTCATTTAGATCTCTCTTTGACTTTATGGTCAAATGGTCAAATTTAGCAAAGTTTTTATAATTTGGAAGGCGTAGGCAATGTGTGAGTGACCCCGGCCACTTCTTTGAGTATCACGGTTGAAAATATCTCTAGATTCTACATTCTCCTCTAACTTATATGTTGAGTTTGCTTCCTTTTGATCTCTCATTGACTTTATGGTCGAAGGGTCAAACATAGCAAAGTTTTTGTGATTCAAAAGGTTTAGGCAATGTGTGAATGACCCCAAGCACTCCTTAAAGCTTCAAAGTTTGAAAATATCTCTAGATTCTACGTTATCCTCTGACTTAGATGTTAAGTTTGCTTCCTTTTGATCCATCTTTAACTTTATGGTCGAATGGTCAAACATAGCTAAGTTTTTATGATTCGAAAGGTTTTGGCAATATGTGTGTGACCCCTAGCACTCCTGAAAGCATCATAGTTTGAAGATATCTCTAGATTGTACGTTCTCCACTAACTTAGACGTTAAGTATCCTTCCTTCTGATCTACCTTTGACTTTATGGTCAATTGGTCAATCTTTACAAAGTTTTTGTGATCCAAAAGGCTTAGGCAATGTGTGAGTGACCCTATGAACTCCTTAAAGCTTTAAGGTTTGAAAATATCTCCAGATTCTATGTTTTCCTCTAACTTAGACATTAAGTTTCCTTCCTTTTTATGTCTCTTTGACTTTCTAGTCAATTGGTGAAACTTAGCAAAGTTTGTGTGATCCAAAAGACTTAGGCAAGCGTCAGTGACCCCAAGCACTCCTTAAAGCTTCATGGTTTGAAAATATTTATAGTTTCTTTGTTCTTGTCTTACCTAGTCCTTAACTTTGCTTCCTATTAATTTATCTCCAACTTTATGGTCAAATGGTTAAATTTATCAAAGTTTTTGTGATCCGAAAGGCCTAGGCAATGTGTGAGTTACTTCAAGCACTCCTTAAAGCTTCATAGTTTGAAAATATCTCTAGTTTGTTCATTCTCGTCGTATTTAGTCCTTAAGTTTGCTTCCTTTCGATTTATGTTTGAATTTATGGCCAAATGGTCAAACTTAGCTAATTTTTTGTCATCTAAAATGCCTA
This sequence comes from Castanospermum australe, assembly GCA_019955255.1. Lineage (NCBI taxonomy): Eukaryota > Viridiplantae > Streptophyta > Magnoliopsida > Fabales > Fabaceae > Castanospermum > Castanospermum australe. Next base: position 209,097 of record NSJW01000026.1, read on the forward strand.
TGAAATGTGTGAGTGACCCCAAGCACCCATAAAAGCTTCAAGGTTTGAAAATATCTCAAGCTTCTTCATTCTCTTCTAACATAGACGTTAAGTTTGCTTCCTTTTTATCAATCTTTGACTATTTGTTCAAATGCTCAAACTTTGCGAAGTTTTTATGACCCAAAAGGCTTAGGCAATTTGTGAGAGACACCAAGAACTCCTTAAAGCATCAAAGTTTGAAAATATCTCTAGATTTTGCATTTTCCTCTAACTTAGATGCTAAGTTTGCTTCCTTTAGATCTCTGTTTGACATTATGGTCAAATGGTCAAATTAGCAAATTTTTTGTGATCTGGAAGGTGTAGGCAATGCGTGAGTGACCCCAGGCACTCCTTAAACCATCACGGTTTGAAAATATCTCTAGATTCTACGTTCACCTCTAACTTAGACGTTAAGTTTGCTTTCTTTTGATCTATCTTTGACTTTCTAGTCAAATGGTGAAACTTAACAAAGTTTATGTGATCCAAAAGGCTTAGGCAAGCATGAGTGTCCCCAAGCACTCCTTAAAGCTTCACGGTTTTAAAATATTTCTACTTTTTCATTCTTGTCTTACTTAGTCCTTAACTTTGCTTCCTTTTAATTTATTTTTGACTTTACAGTCAAATGATCAAATTTAGCAAAGTTTTTATGATCCAAAAGGCCTAGGCAATGTGTGAGTGAGCCGATGCACTCCTTAAAGCTTCAAACTTTGAAAATATCTCTAGATTCTACGTTATCCTCTAGCATAGATGTTAAGTTTCCTTCCTTTTTATCTCTCATTGACTTTCTAGTCAATTGGTGAAACTTAGAAAAGTTGGTGTGATCCAAAGGCTTAGGCAAGCGTCAGTGACCCCAGCACTCCTTCATGCTTCATGGTTTAAAAATATTTCTAGTTTCTTCATTCTTGTCTTACTTAGTGCTTAACTTTGCTTCCTATTGATTTATCTTTGACTTTATGGTCAAATGGTTAAATTTATCAAAGTTTTTGTTATCCGAAAGGCCTACGCAATGTGTGAGTGACCTCAAGCATTCCTTAAAGCTTCATAGTTTGAAAATATCGCTAGTTTGTTCGTTCTCATCGTACTTAGTCCTTAAGTTTGCTTCCTTTCGATTGATGTTTGAACTTATGGTCAAGTGGTCAAACTTAACTAATTTTTTGTCATCTAAAGTGCCTATGAAATGTGTGAGCGACCCCAAGCACCAGTAAAAGCTTTAAGATTTGAAAGTATCTCAAGCTTCCTCTTTCTCCTCTAACATAGATGTTAAGTTTACTTCCTTTTAATCATGGTTTTAAAATATTTCTAGTTTTTCATTCTTGTCTTACTTAGTCCTTAACTTCTTCCTTTTGATTTATTGTTGACTTTACGGTCAAATGACCAAATTTAACAAAGTTTTTGTGATCCAAAAGGCCTAGGCAATGTGTGAGTGATCCCATACACTCCTTAAAGCTTCAAACTTTGAAAATATCTCTAGATTCTACATTATCCTCTAGCATGGACATTAAGTTTCCTTCTTTTTTATCTCTCTTTGACTTTCTAGTCAATTGGTGAAACTTAGAAAAGTTTGTGTGATCCAAAAAGCTTAGGCAAGCGTCAGTGACCCAAAGCACTCCTTAAAGTTTTATGGTTTGAAAATATTTCTAGTTTCTTCGTTCTTGTCTTACTTAGTCCTTAACTTTACTTCCTATTGATTTATCTTTGACTTTATGGTCAAATGGTTAAATTTATCGAAGGTTTTGTAATCTGAAAGGCCTAGGCAATGCGTGAGTGACCTCAAGCACTCCTTAAAGCTTCAAGGTTTGATAATATCTCTAGATTCTATGTTATCCTCTAACTTAGACATTAAGTTTGTTTCATTTTGATCTCTCTTTGACTTTATCGTCAAATGGTCAAATATAACAAAGTTTTTGTGATTCAAAAGGTTTAGGCAATGTGTGTGTGATGCGAAGCACTCCTTAAACCTTCAAAGTTTGAAAATATCTCTAGATTGTACGTTCTCCACTAACTTGGATGTTATGTTTGCTTCCTTTCGATCACTCTTTGACTTTATGGTCAAATAGTCAAACATAGCAAAGTTTTTGTGATTTGAAAGCTTTAGGCAATGTGTGTGTGATGCTATGCACTCCTTAAAGCATCAAGGTTTGAAAATATCTCTAGATTGTACGTTCTCCACTAACTTAGACGTTAAGTTTCCTTCCTTTTGATTTATTTTTGACTTTATGATTAAATGGTTAAACTTAGCAAAGTTTTTGAGATCTGAAAGGCTTAGGCATTGTGTGAGTGTCCCCATACACTACTTAAAGCTTCAAGGTTTGAAAATATCTCTAGATTCTATGTTCTCCTCTAACTTAGAAGTTAAGTTTGGTTCCTTTTGATCTATTGTGGGCTTTATGGTCAAATGGCTAAACTTAGCAATGTTTTTGAGATCTGAAAGGCTTAGACAAAGTGTATGTAGCCCCATCCACTCCTTAAAGCTTCAAGGTTTGAAAATATCTCTAGTTTCCTCATTCTCGTCTTCCATAATCCTTAAGTCTGCTTCCTTTTGTTTTATCTTTGACTTTATAGTCAAATGGTCAAACTTAGTAAAGTTTTTGTGACCCGAAATACTTAGGCAATGTCTGAGTGATCCCAAGCACTCCTTCAAGCTTCATAGTTTGAAAATATCTCTAGTTTGTTCGTTCTCGTCGTACTTAATCCTTAAGTTCACTTCCTTTTGGTTTATCTTTGAATTTACGGTCAAATGGTCAAACTTAACAAAGTTTTTGTCATTTAAAAGGCTTGTGAAATGTGTGAGTGACCCCAAGCACCCATCAAAGATTCAAAATTTGAAAATATCTCCAGATTCTATGTTCTCCACTAACTAAGATGTTAAATTTTCTACCTTTTGATCTACCTTTGACTTTATGGTCAAATGGTCAAACTTAGCAAAGTTTTTGTGATTCAAAAAGCTTAGGCAATGTGTGAGTGAACCCAAGTACTCCATAAAGCTTTAAAGTTTAAAAATATCTCTAAATTCTACATTATCCTGTAACTTATACATAAAGTTTCCTTCCTTTTGACTCTTTGACTTTATAGTCAAATGGTCAAATTTAGCAAAGTTTTTGTGATCCATAAGGCATAGGCAATGTCTAAGTGACCCCAGGCACTCCTTAAAGCTTCAAGATTTGAAAATATCTCTAAAATCTACGTTCTCCTCTAACTTATATGTTAAGTTTGCTTCCTTTTAATCTATCTTTGACTTTTTGGTCAAATTGTCAAACTTAGCAAAGTTTGTGCGTTCCAAAAGGCTTAGGCAAGCGTGAGTGATGCCAAGCACTCCATAAAGCTTCATGGTTTGAAAATATCTCTAGTTTCTTCATTCTTGTCTTACTTAATCCTTAACTTTGCTTCCTATTGATTTATCTTTGACTTTATGGTCAAATGGTGAAACTTAGCCAAGTTTTTATCTTCTAAAAGGCTTATTAAATGTGTGAGTGACCCAAGCATCCGTTAAAGCTTCAAGGTTTGAAAATATCTATAGCTTCTTCGTTCTCCTGTAACTTAGACTTTAAGTTTGCTTTCTTTTGATTACTTTTTCACTTTATGGTCAAATGGTCAAACTTTTTAGGATTCGAAATGTTTAGGTAATGTGTGCGTGACCCCAAGTACTCCTTAAAGCTTCAACGTTTGAAAATATCTCTAGATTCTACGTTCTCCACTAACTTCGACGATAAGTTTCCTTTCCTGTTGATCTATCTTTGACTTTATGGTTGCATGGTCAAAGTTAGCAAAGTTTTTATGATTTGAAGGCTTAGGCAATGTGTGAGTGACCCCAAGTACTGCATAAAGCTTCAAAGTTTGAAAATATCTCTAGATTCTACGTTATCCTCTAATTTATATGTTAAGTTTGCTTCCTTTTATCTCTGTTTGACTTTATGGTCAAATGGATAAACTTGGTCAATGTTTTTGTGATATGGAAGGCGTGGGCAATGTGTGAGTGACCCCATGCACTCCTTAAAGATTCAAGGTTTGAAACTATCTCCAGTTTCCTCGTTCTCATCCTACATAGTCCTTAAGCTTGCTTCCTTTTGATTTATCTTTGACTTTATAGTCAAATTGTCAAACTTACCAAAGTTTTTGTGATCCAAATGGCTTAGGCAATGTTTGAGTGACCCAAGCACTCCATAAGGCTTCGTAGTTTGAAAATATCTCTAGTTTGTTTGTGCTCATCACACTGAATCCTAAAGTTTGCTTCCTTTTGATTTATCTTTCAATTTATGGTCAAATGATCAAACTTAGCAAAGTTTTTGTCTTCTAAAAGGCTTATGAAATGTGTGAGTGAACCTAAGTATCCGTTAAAGCTTCAGGTTTTGAAAATATCTGTAGCTTATTCGTTCTCTTTTAGCTTAGAATTTAAGTTTATTTCATTTTGATTACTCTTTTACTTTATGGTCAAATGGTCAAATATAACAAAGTTTTTCGGATTCAAAATGTTTAGGCAATGTGTGTGTGACCCCAAACACTCCTTAAAGCTTCAAAGTTTGAAAATATCTCTAGATTCTATGTTCTCCACTAACTTCGACGATAAGTTTCCTTCCTGTTGATCTATCTTTGACTTTATGGTCACATGGTCAAACTTAGCAAATTTTTTGTGATCTGAAAGGCTTACGCAATGTGTGAGTGACCCTCAGCTCACCTTTAATTTTTAAAGTTTGAAAATATCTCTAGATTCTATGCTATCCTCTAATTTATAAGTTAAGTTTGCTTCCTTTTGATCTCTCTTTGGCTTTATAGTCAAATGGTTAAACTTAGTCAATGTTTTTGTGATCTAGAAGGCATAGACATGGTGTGAGTGACCCCATGCACTCCTTAAAGCTTTAAGATTTGAAAATATCTCTAGTTTCGTCGTTCTCATCTTACATAGTCCTTAAGTTTGCTTCTTTTTGTTTTATCTTTGACTTTATGGTCAAATGGCCAAACTTAGCAAAGTTTTTGTGATTTGAACGGCTTAGGCAATGTCTAAGTGACCCAAGCACTCCTTAAAGCTTCATAGTTTGCTAATATCTCTAGTTTGTTTGTGCTCATCACACTTAATACTTCAGTTTGCTTCCTTTTGATTTATCTTTTAATTTATGGTCAAATGGTCAAACTTAGCAAAAATTTTGTCTTCTAAAGGCTTATGAAATGTGTGAGTGAACCCAAGCATCCGTTAAAGCTTCAAGGTTTGAAAAAACCTGTAGCTTATTCGTTCTCCTTTAACTTAGAATTTAAGTTTACTTCCTTTTGATTACTCTTTTACTTTATGGTCAAATGGTCAAATATTGCAAAGTTTTTGGGATTCAAAAGGTTTAGGCAATGTGTGTGTTACCCCAAGTACTCCTTAAAGCGTTAAAATTTGAAAATATCTCTAGATTCTACATTCTCCACTAACTTCGACAATAAGTTTCCTTCCTGTTAATCTATCTTTGACTTTATGGTCACATGGTCAAAGTTAGCAAAGTTTTTGTGACCCGAAAGGCTTAGGCAATGTGTGAGTGACCCTAAGCACTCCTTAAAGATTCAAAGTTTGGAAATATCTCTAGATTCTACGTTATCCTCTAATTTAAACATTAAGTTTTCTTCCTTTTGATCTATCTTCGACTTTATGGTCAAATGGTTAAACTTGGTCAAAGTTTTTGTGATCTGTAAGGCGTAGGCAATGTGTGAGTGACCCCATGCACTCCTTAAAGCTTTAAGGATTGAAAATATCTCTAGTTGCCTCGTTCTCATCTTACATAGTCTTTAAGTTTACTTCCTTTTGATTTATCTTTGACTTTATGGTCAAATGGTCAAACTTAGCAATGTTTTTGTGATTCGAACGGCTTAGGCAATGTCTGAGTGACCCAACCACTCGTTAAAGTTTCATAGTTTGAAAATATCTCTAGTTTATTTGTTCTCGTCATACTTAATCCTTAAGTTTGCTTCCTTTTAACTTATCTCTGAATTAATGGTCAAATGGTCAAACTTAGCAAAGTTTTTGCCTTCTAAAAGGTTTATGAAATGTGTGAGTGACCCAAGCCTCAGTTAAAGCTTCAAGGTTTGAAAATATCTGTAGCTTCTTCGTTCTCCTTTAACTTAGACGTTAAGTTTGCTTCCTTTTGATTACTCTTTCATTTTATGGTCAAATGGTCAAACATAGTAAAGTTTTTAGGATTGAAAAGGTTTAGGCAATGTGTGTGTGACCCCAAACACTCCTTAAAGCTTCATAGTTTGAAAATATCTCTAGTTTGTTTGTGCTCATCATACTTAATCCTTAAGTTTGTTTTCATTTGATTTATCTTTTAATTTATGGTCAAATGGTCAAACTTAGAAAAGTTTTTGTCCTCTAAGAGGCTTATGAATTGTGTGAGTGAACCCAAGCATCCGTTAAAGTTTCAAGGTTTGAAAATATCTGTTGCTTCTTCGTTCTCCTTTAACTTAGACTTTAAGTGTGCTTCCTTTTGATTACTTTTTTACTTTATGGTCAAATGATCAAACATAGCAAAGTTTTTGGGATTCAAAAGGTTTAGGCAATGTTTGTGTGACCCTAAGCACTCCTTAAAGTTTCAAAGTTTGAAAATATCTCTAGATTCTATGGTCTCCACTAACTTCGACGGTAAGTTTCGTTATTGTTGATCTATCTTTGACTTTATGATCACATGGTCAAAGTTTGTAAAGTTTTTGTGATCTGAAAGGCTTAGGCAATGTGTGAGTGACCCCAAGAACTCCTTAAAGCTTCAAATCTTATTCACTAATTTATACGTTAAGTTTGGTTCCATTTGATATCTCTTTGATTTTATGGTCAAATCGTTAAACTTAGTCAAAGTGTTTGTGATATGAAAGGCGTAGGCAATGTGTGAGTGACCCCATGCACTCTTAAAGCTTCAAGATTTTGAAATATCTCTAGTTTTCTCGTTCTCATCTTACATAGTCCTAAAGTTTGCTTCCTTTTGATTTATCTTTGACTTTATGGTCAAATAGTCAAACTTAGCAAAGTTGCTATGATCCGAATGGCTTAGGCAATGCCTGAGTGACCCAAGCACTCCTTAAAGCTCCATAGTTTGAAAATATCTCTAGTTTGTTTGTTCTCATCGTACTTAATCCTTAAGTTTACTTCCTTTTGATTTATCTTTGAATTTTTGGTCAAATGGTCAAATTTAGCAAAGTTTTTGTCTTCTAAATGGCTTATGAAATGTGTGAGTGACCCAAGCATCTGTTAAAGCTTCAAGGTTTGAAAATATCTGTAGCTTCTCCGTTCTCATTTAACTTAGACTTTAAGTTTGCTTCCTTTTGATTACACTTTCACTTTATGGTCAAATGGTCAAACAAAGCAAAGTTTTTGGGATTCGAAAGGTTTAAGCAATGTGTGTGTGACCCCGAGCACTCCTTAAAGCTTCAAAGTTTGAAAATATCTCTAGATTCTACATTCTCCCCTAACTTCAATGATAAGTTTCCTTCCTGTTGATCTATCTTTGACTTTATGGTCACATGGTCAAACTTAGCAAAGTTTTTGTGATTTGAAAGGCTTAGGCAATGTATGAGTAGCCCCAACCACTCCTTAAAGCTTCAAAGTTTGAATATATCTCTAGATTCTATGTTATCCTCTAACTTATATTTTAAAGTTTGCTTCCTTTTGATCTCTCTTTGACTTTATGGTCGAATGGTTAAATTTAGTCAAAATTGTTGTGATTTAGAAGGCGTAGCCAATGTGTGAGTGACCTCGTGCACTCCTTAAAGCATCAAGGTTTGAAAATATCTCTAGATTCTACATTCCCCTCTAACTTAGACGTTAAGTTTGCTTCCTTTTGATCATTCTTTGACTTTATGGTCAAATGGTCAAACTTAGCAAAGTTTATGTGATCCAAAAGTCTTATGCAAGTGTAAGTGACCTCATGCACTCCTTAAAGCTTCATGGTTTGAAAATATTTCTCGTTTCATCGTTCTTGTCTTACTCAGTCCTTAACTTTGTTTCCTATTGATTTATCTTTGACTTTATGGCCTAATAGTCAAACTCAACAAAGCTTTTGGGATCCGAAAGGCTTTGGCAATGTGTTAGTGACCCCAAGCACTCTTTAAAGCTTCAAAGTTTGAAAATATCTCTAAATTTTACGTTCTCAACTTACTTAGACGTTACATTTTCTTTCTTTTGATCTATCTTTGACTTTATGATCAAATGGTCAAACTTAGCAATGTTTCTGTGACTCGAAAGGCTTAGGCAATGTGTGAGTGATCCCAAGCACTTCTTAAAACTTCAAAGTTTGAAAATATCTCTAGATTCTACGTTATCCTCTAACTTATATTTTAAGTTTGCTTCCTTTTTTGATCTCTCTTTGACTTTATGGTCGAATGGTTAAATTTATTCAAAGTTGTTGTGATTTAGAAGGCGTAGCCAATGTGTGAGTGACCTCATGCACTCCTTAAAGCATCAAGGTTTGAAAATATCTCTAGATTCTACATTAACCTCTAACTTAGACATTAAGTTTGCTTCTTTTTGATCATTCTTTGACTTTCTTGTCAAATGGTCAAACTTAGCAAAGTTTATGTGATCCAAAAGTCTTATGCAAGTGTGAGTGACCTCAAGCACTCCTTAAAGCTTCATGGTTTCAAAAATATTTCTAGTTTCATCGTTCTTGTCTTACTCAGTCCATAACTTTGTTTCCTATTGATTTATCTTTCACTTTATGGCCTAATGGTCAAACTCAACCAAGTTTTTGGGATCTGAAAGGCTTTGGCAATGTGTGAGTGACCCCAAGCACTCTTTAAAGCTTCAAAGTTTTGAAAATATCTCTAAATTTTACGTTCTCAACTTACTTAGACGTCACATTTTCTTCCTTTTGATCTATCTTTGACTTTATGGTCAAATGGTCAAACTTAGCAATGTTTCTGTGACCCGAAAGGCTTAGGCAATGTGTGAGTGATCCCAAGCACTCCTTAAAACTTCAAAGTTTGAAAATATCTCTAGATTCTACGTTATCCTCTAACTTATACATTAAGTTTGTTTCCTTTTGATCTCTCTTTGACTTTATGGTCAAATGGTTAAACTTAGCAAAGTTTTTGTGATTTGGAAGGTACAGGCAATGTGTGAGTGACCCCAGTCTCTCGTTAAAGATTCAAGGTTTAAAAATATCTCTAGATTCTACATTCTCCTCTAACTTAGATATTAAGTTTGCTTATCTTTAACATTCTGGTCAAGTGGTCAAACTTTGTAATGTTTTTGTGATTCAAAAGGCTTAGGCACGCATGAGTGACCCCAAGCACTCGTTAAAGCTTCAAGGTTTGAAAATATCTCTAGTTTCTTCGTTCTAGTCTTACATAGTCCTTAAGTTTGTTTCTATTTGATTTATCTTTTACTTTATCGTTAAATGGTCAAACTTAGCAAATGTTTTGTGATCCGAACATCTTAGGCAATGTGTGAGGGACTCCAAGCACTCCTCAATGCTTCATTGTTTGAAAATATCTCTAGTTTGTTAGTTATCGTCTTACTTAGTCCTTAAGTTTGCTTCATTTCTATTTATCTTTGTATTTATGGTCAAATGGTCAAACTTAGCAAAGTTTTTGTCACCTGAAAGGCTTACAAAATGTGGGAGTGACCCTAAGCACCCATTAAAGCTTCAAGGTTTAATGATATCTCTAGCTTCTTCATTATCCTCTAACTTAAACGTTAAGTTTACTTTCTTTTGATTTATTATTGATTTTATGGTCAAATGGTCAAACTTAGCGAAGTTTTTATGATTTGAAATGCTTAGGCAATGTGTGTGCGACCCCAAGAACACCTTAAAGTTTTAAACTTTGAAAATATCTCTAGATTCTATGTTCTCCTCTAACTTAGACGTAAAGTTTGCTTCCTTTTGATGTTTTTTTTATTTTATAGTCAAATAGTCAAACTTAACTAAGTTTTTGTGAGCCGAAATGCTTAGGCAATGTGTGAGTGATCCTACGCACTCCTTAAATTATCAAAGTTTGAAAATATCTCTAACTACTTCGTTCTTCTCTACCTTAGACATTTTTACTTCTTTTTGATCTATCTTTAATTTTATGGTGAAATGGTCAAACTTATCAATGTTTTTAGAATTTGAAAGACTTAGGCAATGTATGAGTGACTCCATACGCTCCTTAAAGCATCAATGATTGGAAATATCTCAAACTTCTTCATTCTCTTCTACCTTAAATGTTAAGTTTGCTTCCATTTGATTTATCGTTTTGGGGAGAGCTAAAGGTCATACAAATATCCTTTAGGACTCTCAAATCACGAAAACTTGCTAGGCTGTGCATTTGACTAAAAAGTCAAGGATAGAGTATAAGGAAGAAAACTTTTGTCTAAGAGAAATAAAAACAAATAAGCAAGACATATTCTCATTGCTTGAAGCTTTGGGGAGAGCCTAGCGTCATATAAACATCCTCTAGGCCTCTCGAATTACGAAACTCGCTAAGCTTGTCCGTTTGACAAAAAAGTCAAAGATAAACTAAATGGAAGGAAGCTTTCGTCTAAGAGAAACAACAACGAATAACCAAGACATATTCTCATTTCTTGAAGCTTTAGGGAGAGCATAGGGTCACACAAACCTCTAAGCCTCTAGAATCTTGAAAACTTACTAAGTTCGTCCATTTGACCAAAAAGTCAAAGATTGACAAAATGGAACTAACTTTCGTCTAAGAGAAACAACAATGAATAAGGAAGACATATTCTTATCTCTCAAAGCTTTGGGAGAGCTTGGGGTCACACAAACATCCTCTAGGCCTCTTGAATCACGAAAACTCACTAGGGTTGTCTGTTTGATAAAAAAGTCAAAGAAAGACCAACAGGAAGCAAAAATTCGTCTAAGAGAAACAATAACGAATAACTAAGACATATTCTCATCCCTTGAATGATGCGAACCTCGCCAAGAATAACGAGACCCGTCAAACAACTAAGGTACCACGACCGTCTACAATTAGATTTTTAGATGGAAAACCTCGACCCGTTACCTTTGCAGAGGTAAGAGCCTTAGTATGTTGAAGAAACCACAAACGGTGGTGGAAATTCCGTTTGATAAGTCGAATTGTGAACGGCACAGAATGATTCTGATAAGTCCGAATAGTTCGTCAAAGAACCAAAGAGAAACTCTCAATTTTTGTGAATAAAACTGTGTTGTTTCTTTCATTTATGTACGCCTTTAAATAGGTTGATTACAATAAAGGAAAGTATCTGATTAAATCAATCAGTCTTAACAAATAAAGAAAAGTATCTGATTGAATCAATCAGCCCTAACAAATAAAGGAAAGTATCTAATTGAATTAATCAGCCCTAACAAATAAAGGAAAATATCTGATTGAATCAATCAGCCCTAACAAATAAAGGAAAGTATTTGATTAAATCAATCAGCCCCCAAACATGTAGATTTGCTACTATAATTAGTCCCCAATTGATACAAATTTGTTGCTGCAATTAGGTTAGGTTTGAATCACATTGATACTTCTTTGTTGAAAACATGGTTTATGTTCAATGGGTCATAAATTTGATTGAGACCAAATTTCTTGAATCAGTCTGTTGAGTGCTTCCTTGAATTTCTTTGCCCGAGCTCTCGTACTTGGGCTAACTGGAACTTAGACCGAATCCTTTAATGTCGTAACTTCATTTGCATCATTCCCTCATCTTGAAAAGGATTTGTCCTCAAATCATCACTTACATCAAAAGGAGTCAAGTCAGTAACATTAAAAGTAGCACTAACATTGTACTTACGCGGTAAATCCAGCTTGTAGGCATTGTCATTGATATGCTCGAGGACTTGAAAAGGACCATCTCCTTTCAGAAGTTGTTTGGAATGCCTTTGAATAGGAAATCTCTCTTTCCGCATGTGCAGCCAAACCCAATCTCCAAGTTCAAAAAGCAGCTTATGGCGCCCCTTGTTGGCTTGTTTTGCATATTGCTCCATTCTTTGCTCGACATTGAGTCTTGCCTTCTCATGGATCTGTTTAACAAATTTAGCTTTCTTTTTCATTATCTAAATTCACATGCTTGGACAAAGGTAAAGGAGATAAATCTAATGAGTTAAGGGATTAAATCCATACACAATTTCAAAAGGTGAAAATTTAGTAGCATAATGAACAGTATGATTGTAAGCAAACTCGACATGTGGTAAACACTCTTCCCATGTTTTGATATTTTTCCTAATGATAGCCCTCAACAAAGTTGACAAAGTCCTATTTATTACTTCGGTTTGACCATCAGTTTGTGGGTGACACGTAGTAGAAAACAAGAGCTTAGTTCCTAACTTGCACCACAAAGTCTTCCAAAAGTAACTTAAGAACTTAACATCTCTATCGGAAACAATTGTCCTAAACATACCATGTAATCTCACAACCTCCCTAAGAACAAAAATCAGCAACATGTGAAGCATCATCCATTTTTGTGACATGGAATAAAATGTGCCATCTTAGAGAATCTATCCACAATCACAAATATTGAATCTCATCCTTCTTTAGACCTAGGCAAACCTAACACAAAATCCATTGAAATATCAATCCAAGGTTCGCTAGGAATTGGCAAAGGAGTATACAAACCGTTGGGCTACATTCTGGACTTAGCTTGCCTACACGTGACACATCTACCACAAATCCTCTCGACATCTCGTTTCATGTGTGGCCAATAGAAGTATTCTTGCAAAACAGCTAAAGTCTTAGCAACTCCAAAATGTCCCATTAACCCTCCACTATGGGATTCCCTTACCAATAAGTCTCGTAATGAACAATTAGGCACACACAACTTATTTTCTCGAAACAAAAAATCTTCATGCCTAAAGAACTTTCCCACACCCTTTTCCTCACAATTCCTATATTCCTCAGAAAAATCTTGGTCAAAAGGTACAATTCTTTGATGTGTTTAAAACCAAGTAATTTTGCGTCAAGAGTAGAGATTAACACGTACCTTCGAGAAAGTGCATCAGCTACCACATTATCCTTACCTTGTTTATATCGGATGACATATGGGAACGTCTCAATGAACTCTACCCATCGGGCATGTCTCTTACTCAACTTGTGTTGGCTCTTCAGATGCTTCAAGGACTCATGATCAGTGTGAATCACAAACTCCTTAGGCCAGAGGTAGTGCTGCCAAGTCTCTAGAGTTCGAACCAATGCATATAATTCTTTGTCATAAGTGGGATAGTTTAGGGCTGTCCCACTCAATTTCTCACTTAAAGTACGCAATCGACCTTCCCTCTTGCGTCAAAACGCCTTCAATGCCTATACCTGAAACATCACACTCAATCTCGAATGTTTTAGCAAAGTCAAGGTAAAACAAGTAAAGGGACATTAGTTAATTTTTCCTTGATGAGTTTGAATGCCTTCTCTTGTTCCCCTCCCCATTTGAATGGAACATTCTTCTTGATGACTTCGATCAAGGGCACTGCAATGCTGCTGAAGTCCCAAATAAAGCGTCAGTAAAAACTCGCCAAGCCATGAAAACTTCTTACCTGACTTACGGAAGTGGACGTTGGCCACTCTTGAATGGCATGAATCTTTTCTTCGTCCACCTGTATTTTTTGAGCACTCACAACAAAACCAAGAAACACAAGCTTATCGGTGCAAAATGTGCACTTCTTAAGGTTAGCAAACAACTTTTTCTTTTTTAACACTTCCAAAATAGATCTTAAGTGCTTAACATGGTCATATAAGTTTTTGCTATAAATGAGTATATCATCAAAATAGACAACAACAAATCTGCCTATGAAAGCACGCAAGGCATGGTTCATTACTCGCATAAAAGTACTCAGTGCATTAAAGTTCTGATACCAAATGATGCGAACCTCGCCAAGAATAACGAGACCTGTCAACAAACTAAGGTACCATGATCGTCTACAATCAGATTTTTAGATGGAAAACCTCGACCTGTTACCTATGCAGAGGTAAGAACCTTGGTATGTTGAAGACACCGCAAACGGTGGTGGAAATTTCTGTTTGATAAGTCGAATTGTAAACGCCACGGAATGATTCCGATAAGTTCGAATAGTTCTTCAAAGAACCAAAGAGAAACTCTCAATTTTTGTGAATAAAACTGTGTTATTTCTTTCATTTATGTGCGCCTTTAAATAGGCTTATTACAATAAAGGAAAGTATCTGGTTAAATCAATCAGTTCTAACAAATAAAGAAAAGTATCTGATTGAATCAATCAGCCTTAACAAATAAAGAAAAGTATCTGATTTAATCAATCAGCCCTAGCAAATAAAGAAAAGTATCTGATTAAATTAATCAGTCCTAACAAATAAAGGAAAGTATCTAATTGAATTAATCAGCCCTAACAAATAAAGGAAAGTATCTAATTGAATTAATCAGCCCTAACAAATAAAGGAAAATATCTGATTGAATCAATCAGCTCTAACAAATAAAGGAAAAGTATTTGATTAAATCAATCAGCCCCCAAACATGCAGATTTGCTGCTATAATTAGTCCCCAAATCATGCAAATTTGCTGCTGCAATTAGGTTGGGTTTGAATCACATTGATGCTTCTTTGTTGAAAACATAGGCTATGTTCAATGGGCCGTAAATTTGATTGAGACAAGATTTCTTGAATTAGCTTGCTGAGTGCTTCCTTGAATTTCTTTGCTCGAGCTCTCGTACCTGGGACCAACTGGAACTTGGACCGGATCCTTTAATGCCATAACTTCATTTGCATCATTGAAGCTTTTGGAAGAGCTTGGGGTCACACAAACATCCACTAACCCTCTCGAATCATCAAAACTCTCTAAGTTTGTCCGGTGGACCATAAAGTCAAAGATAGACCAAAAGGAAGCAAACATTCATCTGAGAGAAATAAAAACGAATAACTAAGACATATTCTCATCCCCTGCAGCTTTAGGCAGAAGTAAGGATCACTCAAACATCCTCTAAGCCTCTCAAATCATGAAAACTCGCTAGGTTGTGCATTTGACCAAAAAGTCACAGATAGACCAAAAGTAAGGAAACTTTCATCTAAGAGAAACAACAACAAATACCAAGACATATTCTCATCTCTTGAAGCTTTGGGTAGAGCTTGGGGTCACACAAACATCCACTAGCCCTCTCGAATCACAAAAAAATTTGCTAAGTTTTTCCGTTTGACCATAAAGTCAAAGATAGACCAAAAGGAAGCAAACATTGATCAAAGAGAAACAACAACGAATAATCAAGACATATTCTTATTCCTTGAAACTTTGGGAAAAACCTTGAGGCCACACAAACATCCTTTAGGCCTCTCAAACCACGAAAACCCGCAAAGTTTGTCCGTTTGACCAAAAAGCTAAAGATAGATCCAAAAAGGAAGCAAACTTTTGTCTAAGAAGAAACAACAACAAATAACTAAGGCATAATTCTCATCACTTGAAGCTTTGGGGAGAGCTAAGGATCTCACAAACATCCTCTAGGCCTTTCAAATTACGAAAACTCGCTAGGTTGTTTTTTGATCATAAAGTCAAAGATAGACTATATGGAAGCAAACATTCATCTGTCAGAGACAACAACAAATAACTAAGACATATTCTAATCCCTTGAACATTTGAGAGAATTTGAGGTCACACAAACATCCTTTAGG
The DNA here is from genome assembly GCA_019955255.1 of Castanospermum australe. Lineage (NCBI taxonomy): Eukaryota > Viridiplantae > Streptophyta > Magnoliopsida > Fabales > Fabaceae > Castanospermum > Castanospermum australe. Next base: position 224,655 of record NSJW01000026.1, read on the forward strand.
CTTCTTAAATCACTAATGCTCGCTAACTTTGTCTGTTTGTCTAAAAAGTCAAATATAGACCAAAAGTAACCAATCTTTCATCTAAGAGAAATGACAATGAATAACCAACACATATTCTCATCGCTTGAAGCTTTGGGGAGATTTTGGGGTCACACAAACATCCTTTAGGAATCTCGAATCATGATAACTCGCTAAGTTTGTCCATTTGACCATAAAGTCAAAGATAGACCAAAAGGAAGCAAATTTTCATCTAAGAGAAATAACAACGAATAACTAAGACATATTATGATCCCATGAATCTTTGGGTAAAGCTTAGGGTCACACAAACATCCTCTAGGCCTCTCGAATCCCGAAAACTTGCTAGATTTGTTCAATTAACCAAAAAGTCAAAGATAAACTAAAAAGAATCAAACTTTCGTCAAAGAGAAACAACAACGAATAACCAAGACATATTCTAATCCCTTAAGCTTTAGGGAGAACTTAGGGTCACACAAACGTACTCTAGGCCTCTCAAATCACGGAAACTCACTAGGTTTGTCCGTTTGACAAAAAAGTAAATATAGACCAAATAGAAGCAAACTTTCGCCTAAGGGAGACAACAATGAATAACAAAGATGCATTGTCATCCCTTGAAGCATTGGGGAAAGCTTGGGGTCACACAAACATCTTCTAGGTCATTCAAAACACAAAAACTCGCTAGGTTTGTCAGTTTGGTTAAAAAGGTCAAACATAGTCTAAAAGGAAACAAACTTTTATCTAACAGAAACAATAACAAATAACCAAAACATATTCTCATCCCTTGAAGCTTAGGGGAGAGCTTGGGTCACACAAAATTCCCATAGTCCTCTTGAATCATGAAAACTCGCTAAGCTCGTTTGTTTGACAATAAAGTAAAAGTTAGACGAAAAGGAAGCAAACTTTTGTCTAAGAAAAACAATGACGAATAAACAAGGCATATTCTCATTCCTTGAAGCTTACGGGAGAGCTTGGGGTCATACAAACTTCCTTTAGGCCTCTCGAATCATGAAAACATGCTAAGCTCATCTATTTGACAATAAAGTGAAAGCTAGACGAAGAGGAAGCAAACTTTCGCCTAAGAGAAATAACAATGAAAAAACAAGACATATTCTCATCCATTGACTCTTTGGGTAGAGCTTGAGGTCACACAAACATCCTCTAGGCCTCTCGATTCCCGAAAACACGCTAGGTTTGTCCGTTTGACCAAAAAGTCAAAGATAAATTAAAAGGAATCAAACTTTCGTCTAAGAGAAACAACAACGAATAAACAAGACATATTCTGGTCCCTTAAACTTTAGGGAGAGCTTAGGGCCACACAAATGTCCTCTAGGCCTCTTAAATCATAGAAACTTGCTAAGTTTGTCCGTTTGACCAAAAAGTTAAACATAGACAAAACATAACCAAACTTTCATCTACGGGAGACAACAATGAATAACAAAGATATATTGTCATCACTTAAAGCATTGGGGAGAGCTTGGGGTAACACATACATCTACTAGGCCTCTCGAATCACGAAAACATGCTAACTTTGTCCGTTTCGCCAAAAAATCAAAGATAGACCAAAAGGAACGAAACTTTCATCTAAGACAAAAAATAATGTATAACAAAGACATATTCTCATCCCTTTGAAGCTTTGGGGAGAGCTTGGGGTTACACAAACATTCTTTAGGCCTCTTGAATCATAAAAACTCGTTTGGCTTGTCCGTTTGAACAAAAAGTCAAAGATAGACCAAATGTAAGCAAACTTTCATCTAGGAGAAATAGCAACGAATAACCAGGAAAAATTCTCATTCCTCGATGCTTTGGGGAGAGCCTGGGGTCACACAAACATCCTCTAGGCCTCTCGAATCCCAAAAACTCTCTATGTTTGTCCGTTTGACCATAAAGTCAAATATAGACCAACAATAACCAAACATTCATCTAAGAGAAACAACAATGAATAACAAAGACATATTGTCATCCTTTGAAGCTTTGGGGAGACGTTGGGGTCACGCAAACATCCACTAACCCTCTCGAATCACAAAAACGCATTATGTTTGTCCTTTTGGCCATAAAGTCAAAGATAGACCAAAAAGAAGCAAACATTCATCAAAGAGAAACAGCAACGAATGACTAGAACATATTCTCATCCTCTGAATCTTTGGGGAGGGCTTGAGATCACACAAATATACTTTGGCCCTCTCAAACCTTGAAAGCCCACTAAGTTTGTCTGTTTGACCAAAAAGTCAAAGATTGACCAAAAAGATCCAAACTTTCGTGCAAGAAAAACAACAACAAATAATCAAGACATATTCTCACCCCTTAAAGCTTTGGGGAGAGCTTGGGGTCACACAAACGTCCTCTAGGCCTCTCGAATCATAAAAACTCTCAAGGTTTGTCCGTTTGATAAAAAAGTCAAACATAGTCCAAAAGGAAGCAAACTTTCACCTAACAGAAATAACAACGAATAACCAAGATGTATTCTCTTTCCTTGAAGCTTAGAGGAGAGGTTGGGGTCACACAAATATCCTCTAGGCCTCTCGAATCTTGAAAACTTGCTAAGTTCAATTATTTGACCAAAAAGTCAAAGATTGATGAAAAAGAACTAAACTTCTGTCTAAGAGAAACAACAATGAATAAACAAGACATATTCTCATCCCTTGAAGCTTTGGGGAGAGCTTAGCGTCATACTAATATCCTCTAGGCCTTTCGAATCAGAAAAACTTGCTACGCTTGTCTGTTTGACTAAAAAGTCAAAGATACACCAAAAGGAAGGAAACTTTTGCCTAAAAGAAACAACAACGAACAACCAAGCCATATTCCCATCACATGAAGCTTTAGGGAGAGCGTATGTCATACAAACGTCCTCTACGCCTCTCAAATCATGAAAACTCACTAGACTTGATCGTTTGGTCAAAAAGTCAAAGATAGACCAAAAGGAAGGAAACTTTTGTCTAAGAGGAACAACAATGAATAACAAAGATATATTCTCATCCCATCAAGCTTTGGGGAGAGTTTAGGGTGACACAAACGTCCTCTAGGCCTCTTCGAATCACGAAGATTTAGTAGGATGATTCGTTTGACCAAAAAGTCAAAGATAGACCAAATGGAAATCAAACTTTCGTCTAAGAGAAACAATAACGAATAACCAAGACATATTCTCATCCTTTGAAGCTTTGCGGAGAGCTCGGGTTCACACAAATGTCCTCTAGGCCTCTTGAATCACAAAAACTCGCTATGCTTGTCTGTTTGACAAAAAAGTCAAAGATACACCAAAAGGAAGGAAACTTTTGCCTGAGAGACACAACAACGAATAACTAAGACATATTCTCATCCTTTGAAGCTTTGGGGAGAGCTCGGGTTCACACAAACGTCCTCCAGGCCACTGAAATCATGAAAACTTGCTAGGTTTGTCCGTTTGACAAAAAAAGTCAAACATAGACCAAACGGAAGCAAACTTTCATCTTAGAGAAATAACAACGAATAACTAAGGACATATTGTTATCCCTTGAAGCTTTGGGGAGAGCTTGGGGTCACACAAACATCCTCTAGGCCCCTCGAATCATGAAAACTTGAAAAGTTCATCCGTTTGACCATAATGACAAAGGTAGACCAAAAGGAATCAAACTTTTGTCTAAGAGAAACAATAACAAATAAAAAAAACATATTCTCATTCTATTAAGCTTTGAGGAGAGCCTGGGGTGACACAAACATCCTCTAGGCCCCTCGAATCACGAAGACTCGTTAGGTTGGTTCGTTTGACAAAAACGTCGAAGATGGACTAAAGGGAATCAAACTTTCATCTAAGAGAAACAACAACGTTAACGAAGGCATTTTCTAATTTCTTGAAGCTTTGTGGAGAGTTTGGGGTCACACAAACATCCTCTAGGCCTCTCGAATCATGAAAACTTGCTAAGTTCGTCTGTTTGACCCGAAAGTCAGTTTGACGAAAAGGAATTAAACTTCCATCTAAGAGAAACAACAACGAATAACCAAGGCATATTGTTATCCCTTGAAGCTTTGGGGAGAGCTTGGGGTCACAGAAACATCCTCTAGGCCTCTTGAATCACAAAAACTCGCTACACTTGTCTGTTCGACTAAAAAGTCAAAGATACACCAAACGGAAGGAAACTGAGAGACACAACAACAAATAACCAAAATATATTCTCATCCTTTGAAGCTTTAGGTAGAGGTTGGGGTATAGAAATGTCAATTATGCCTCTGAAATCATGAAAAACTTGCTGGGTTTGTTTGTTTGACAAAAAAGTCAAACATAGACCAAACGAAAGCTTGGGGTCACACAAAAATCCTCTAGGCCTCTCGAATCACGAAAACTTGCAAAATTTGTCCGTTTGACCATAATGACAAAGCTAGACCAAATGGAAGAAAACTTTCGTCAAAGTGAAACAACAACGAATAACCAAGACATATATTCTTATGCCTTGAAGCTTTGGGGAGAGCTTAGGGTCTGACGTAAACTGTCAAAACTCACTCAAATTAACCAGGCTTATAAAGAAATTTGTAATATATCTCCCAAGAATTTTTGCATAGGACTAAAATCACTCAATTGAAAACAGAACAATAAACAAGGGGGGTTTTAATTCGATTCAAATTAAAGCAAGATATACAACGAAATTAGAATAAGAGATAAAACGAAATTAACAATTTAAAAGCAATCAACCAACCTAGAATTGAGGTTTCAAGGACATCCGTCACTGGACAAAGAATTACTGAATTTCGTGGTTGACCCTAAACAAATCGGAATCCCTGCATTTCATATAGGAACCCTCTCTACTAGACAATCACCTAGCATTTAATCAAACGCTTGGCGCATTCACTCATGCCATCGCACAGTGTTCACCTAAACCTGTTTTGATTTTAAATCCCTTGGGTTCATCAACCTAAATATTAAATCTAACATTTAATCCCTCCTCTAGATGATCAAAATACAGAATTCATAAACAAACCTCATCCGCTCAGATTTAACTTACACAATCGTGTTGCTCAATTAGAGTAAAGGGGGAAGAGAAACGGATCCAATTTATGGAGAGCACGAGTCCTCTGGATTCAACAACAGAATCCTCAATTCATGGGTTGAATTGGACGGAAAGTTAGCCTACCATGGCTTTGCACAAATAGAAAATGAAAAAGAAAAAAAAAAGAAGAAGGAGATGAACAGAAGAGAGAAAAGAAGAGAGGCGTTAGATCCAAAATTTCACAAATGTAAAAGCTGCTGCGTCCAGGTGCCCTAATCTGCTGTTTTAACCTAAAACTAAACTGGGTTAGAGGCTCCAAAACCGGCCCAAATTAAAACATAACTAATGGCTTTGGTCCTGAGTAATTTGGACTCCTAATTACAAAGTTAAGCCCAATTAACTAAACATAGCTCCAGAAATTTCGTGACTGAATTTGGCTCCAATTTTTTGACTACCTTCTTGTCTGAATTTAGCCTTCAAGCCTCTAATACCATTTGTAGCTCTTTGAGTTATCTGCAAAAACGAAATAAGAATGAGGTTAATCGGAACAATTATGATAAATCTGAAAATTAGCACGAAAATGAATTAAATCCAATTAAAACCCCAAAGTCCAATTTAGTTCAAAAACCATTAATTACACACTAAACAGCCCTAAAAAAATCATTAATCAAATGCAACAATTAAGTGTTGATAAAAATTCAATTATCAAATGCCCCTACACTTATCCTTTTGCACTCCTAGGCAAAATTAAAAAACTCAAACAAAACTAAAGAAATGATAAAATAAAAAATAAAGATTAAAAGATAAACCGTTCTTTTTCTAACAATTGTCAAGAATGCAAAACTTCAAAAAGATCAACCAATCATGACAAAAATTTCCTCATCTCAAATTATAAAACATGGCAATCTCAATTGATGATGCTAATCACGCAAAAATGGCCTCTCAAGGTATGCTCTCCAATCAATCTCTCAAGTGTATAGGGTAGCAAATGTATCACTCAAATTCCACTCAAGAAAATTGCCCTACCATAAGCTTGCTCAAATTCTACTTCTCCACTATTCAAAAACACATGCATGCACAAATCAAGAGGACTTATTATTCAAGGTTGTAATGGGGCTATGGTGAAGGTATGGACAAGTTTGGAAATTAAAGGCTAAGCACCCAAGAAATTTAAAAGAGCATTAGTCAAGAAACACAAAGGTTTGCTCAAAACCAACTAAGTGATGAAATGCACTTTTACAAACAAATCGTCTTTTTTAACAAAACTCTTTTCCTTCCCCAAAACTCATTATTACACCAAATTTTTCTCAAATTGACATTTTTTTTATCATATATATATATATTTTTCTCAAATTTTTTCTTCTTCTATTTTTTTTTGTTTTTTGTTTTTTTTTGAAGAATTCCACAATTACTTACACAAGCACAATGACCAAACTAATACCAAATGATAATTAGCATCAAATACCTCCCCCCACACTTAAAATGTTGCACGCCATGGGCAACCCCCACACTTAAACACAACACTAAGGTGAAACCAATGCTTAATAAATTGCCAAGGTGCGGAATAAAATGGTTTTACACTTAGGCTTGTAATGTGGCTAAGACAAGGATGATACAAAAAGGCACGAAGGGGCTAACCAACGGGAATATAATGCAAGGGATGGCTATCTGGCCAAAGTGGTAAATGAAAGAAAGAAAGCCTCTATCATATTTATGCATGCCAGTGAAAAATGCAGTTTCAAAAAGAAAAAGGGCAAGTTCAAGAGAACAAAAAATCGTGAGCAGAAGCACACAAGAAAGAAAGAATGGCAGAAAATAGATTCCATTCACACAGGCCCAAAATCTGACAAGGGTCAATACCAGCACGCAATCAGCATCACAAAATCAACTACCAAGTCAGATAATCTAAGAGTTGAGAAATTCAGTCCAACTAGAATGATCCATCAAAAACAAAATATTCCAAGTTCAACACTATGTACATCTCAATAATTATCACAAGGAGGGTTTAGACTGTATTATTCACAAAATTCTATTATTAACAATCAAAGTTGAAATTAAAAGTGCAAAGAAAAGAAAGAAAAATGGAGAAAAGAGGAAGAAGACTCCCTATCTTCCTTAGGGAGGGTGCGTGGCATCAGTGAGCCTAATCTCTGCCTCCACAGGCTGCTGCTGGGGTCCCTCATAAAAATGCTTAAGGCGATGTCCATTCACTGTGAAAGTCCTTCTGGTCCGCTCATCACACAGTTCCACTGTACCAAAAGGAAAAAACATTAGTAATCATAAAATGACCATCCCATCTAGATCTAAGTTTATCAGGCATAAATTTGAGACGGAAGGTAAATAAAAGGACTTTCTAGCCCACAACAAAACTCTTTTCTCAGGATTTGCTTATCATGGAATGCCTTTGTCTTTTCCTTGTATAAACGCGAACTCTCATAGGCATCCAATCTAAGCTCTTCCAGCTCTTGCAATTGCAGCTTCCTTTCCACCCCCGACTGGGCCAAATTGATGTTGCACTGCTTAATGGCCCAATATCCCTGATGCTCCAAACTCTACCGGAAGATGACATGCCTTACCAAAGACAAGCCGATAAGGAGACATCCCAATCGGAGTCTTGTAGGCAGTCTGATATGTCCACAAAAGCATCATCTAGCCTCTTGCTCCAATCTTTCCGGTTAGAGTTAACAGTCTTCTGAAGGATTTGCTTAATCTCTCTGTTCGAGATTTCAGCTTGGCCATTGGTCTGTGGGTGGTATGCTGTGGCAACTTTGTGAATCACTCCATACCTCCGTAAAAAAACACCCATGCTACGGTTACAAAAATGAGAGCCCTGGTCGCTGATAATAGCTCTAGGAAAACCAAACCTGCAAAAAAATGTGAGATCTAACAAAAATCTACAACCACAGCAGAATCATCAGTCCGGGTGGCTTTCGCCTCAACCCATTTTGAGACATAATCAATAGCCAGCAATATGTAAGTAAAACCATGGGAAAACAGGAAATGGACCCATAAAATCAATACCCCAAACATCAAAAACTTCACAAAACAGTATAGGTTGCTGGGACATCTCATGCCTACGGGAAATACTCCCTACCCTCTGACAGTTCTCACATGACTTACAAAACATATATGAATCATGAAACAATGAAGGCCAAAATAAACCAGAATCTAACACTTTCCTAGCAGTTCTTTGGGTCCAAAGTGACCACCACAGGCAGAAGCATGGCAAAAATGTAAAATGGAATGAAACTCATTATCAGGCACACATCTCCTAATTACTTGGTCGTTGCAGAATCTTCACAAATAAGGGTCATCCCAAAACATAGTATTTAGATTCACTTTTCAATTTCAGAATCTAGGCCCTAGTGGAATCAACAAGTAAAACATCAGCAACCAAATAATTTACCAAGTTAGCATAGCATGGAAGCTTACCTTGCAGCTGTAAAAGCTGCTCATCAGGAAAATCATCCCAAATGTAAGAGAGGTCAGAAGGATGGTGAGTGATCTGACTCAAGTGATCAGCTACCCAGTTCTCTACTCCACTTCTATCCTTAATCTCAATGTTGAATTCTTGGAGCAACAACATCCACCGAATGAGTCGAGGCTTAGCATCTGCCTTTTTCAAAAGAAACTTCAAGGCTGCATGGTCAGAAAAGACAATCACCCTAGTATCTAGCAGATATGACCTAAAACTTATCAAGTGCAAAAACTACAGCCAAAAGTTCTTTCTTAGTGGTTGTGTAATTAGACTGGGCAGAATCCAAAGTCTTGGAGGCATAGGCAATGACATGAGGGGCTTTATTGACCCGCTGAGCAAGAACTGCACCAACAGCATAGTTAGAGGCATCGCACATCAGCTCAAATGGAAGAGACCAATCTGGTGACTGGATCACCGGAGTTGTGGTCAGGCAGTGCTTCAATTAATTAAAGGCCGACTTACACTCATCATCAAACACAAAAATCTCGTGTCGTGCTGCAGAAGGTTGGACAGGGGCTGAGAGCAATCTTGCTGAAGTTTTAGATGAAGCGCCGGTAGAATCCTGGATGACCAAGAAAAGAATGCACTTCCCGCACAGATGCGGGGTAAGGTAAAGCAGTAATAACATCTATTTTTAGCAGGATCTACCTCAATACCCTTTCTAGAGACACTATGTGTCCGAAAAACTATCCCTAACTTAACCATGAAAATGACATTTCTCAAAGTTCAACACAAGATTGGTCTCAATGCATATATTCAAGACTCTAGCCAAACTACCCAAGCTTGTATCAAAAGAAGAGCCATAAATAGTAAAATCATCCATAAATACTTCCATGCAATCCTCTAAAAATTTCAGAAAAGATGCTTACCATGCACTGCTGAAAGGTTCCAGGCACATTGCAGAGTCCAAAGGGCATCATTCTGTATGCAAATGTTCCAAAGGGGCATGTGAAGGTAGTCTTCTCTTGATCTTTACGTGCAATATGGATTTGGAAGTAGCCTGAGTAGCCATCCAAGAAACAATAGTGAGACTTGCCAGCCAACCGCACCAACATCTGATCAATAAAGGGTAAAGGATAGTGATCCTTGCGGGTGGCCTGGTTGAGCTTCCGGTAGTCTATGCAAACTTTCCAACTGTTCTGAGCTCTTGTGGGAATTAGCTCATTTTTCTGGTTGGCCACTACAGTCACTCCAGACTTTTTAGGAACTACCTGAACTGGGCTAACCCACTGGCTGTCAGAGATAGGGTAGATAATGCCAGCTTGCATGAGCTTAGTCACTTCCTTCTTCACCACAACCAGAATAAGGGGATTCAGGCGCCTCTGAGGTTGCCTCACTGGCTTAGCACTCTCTTCCAATGAAATTTGATGCATGCACATGGAAGGGCTAATGCCAACAATGTCAGCTAAAGTCCACCCAATCGCCTTCTTATTTTCCTTCAATAATATCAATAGCTGCTCCTCTTGATCAGGTAGAAGGTTTCTTGCCACAATGACTGACAGCTGCTCATTCTCCTCCAGGAAGGCATATTTTAAGTGATCAGGTAGAGATTTTCAGCTCCAACTTAGGCGACAGCTCAGTAGAGGGAAGAAGCTTTGGTGGGTTGCACCAATTCTGCAGCATGTACATCAATTGGACCTGTAGTGCCTGAAAAATAAATTCAAGAAAGCAGAAAACTTTGCCCGGACTGCAAAATGTTCACATCAGAATTAACATCAGCAGGCAAGTCAAAATCACCAATTAAATCAGAATCACTATCACTATCTAATGCATCGCAAAAACTCGAAAAGCATGAAAAATCAGTGCAAACAGGGCACCATTCATTATTAGTACAACCACAAACAACAACATCATTAACTGATGCAAAAATCTGCATAATCAACACACAATTCAGCATAAACATCATCAACCACATCATCAATCACATCAATGCATAAAACTAAATGCTCTTCCCTAGGATGTTTCATGGCATCAAATATAGTAAAATGCACAATACTATCACCAAATTCCATGGAAAGAGTACCAGAATACACATCTATCTTAGTCCTAGCTGTTTTCAAGAAAGGCCTCTCAAGAATAATCGGGGGTCCACTGCTAGGAGACTCACCCTCCATCTCTAAAATGTAAAAAATCAGCAGGGAATATTAATTCATTTACTCTAACTAAAACATCCTCAATCAGACCAGCAGGGTGAGCATTACTCCTATTAGCTAACTGGATAACAACACCAGTAGCACGCAAAGGACCGAGACGAAGAGAATTATAAACAGATTCAGGCATGACATTTATGGAAGCACCTAAGTCTAACATGCAATCATCAAATTTACAATTTCCAATTATACAAGGAATAGTAAATGTCCCTGGATCTTTGCACTTCTTAGGCATGGGCTGGATGAGTGCTGACACATTCTGGCTCAAGCTCACTCATTCCCTTTCAGTCACCTCTTGTTGGTACATAACTCCTTCAGAAATTGGGCATATTTGGGAATCTGCTTGATCGCATTCTAAGAGAGGGATGTTGACTTCAACTTTTCTGAATGTCTCTAGGATCTCCTTCTCTTGTGCTTTCTCTGTCAACTTTTTGGATTGAAGGGCTCTCTAAGGAAAAAGTAGAGGGATGGGGGTTTCAGACTCATCATTACCTTGCTTCAATGTTTCACTTTTCTTAACATCAGTCTTCTCCTTTTCTGGGGTTGGTTCGGCCTCAACTGCAGCTTGTTTGGGCTCTTCTAGTTGCTTGCCAGACCTTAGGGATATAGCACTGACATTCCCCTTTGGATTGGGAATTGTCTGTGAAGGAAGAGAGTTGTTAGATCCCTGGGGTTGGAGCTGGTTCAGTCATGTTGCTAACTGCCCAATCTGAGTTCACAAATTCTGAATGGAAGATTCAGTTCTCTGCTGGAATTGCAAACTATTCGTTGCAAGCTGCTTCACCAAATCTTCCAGTGAGGGGGACCGCTACTGGTCTGCTGTTATGCTGGTGGTTGCTGTTGCACTGGCTTGTGGAGGTGCAGACTGTTGAAAATTCTGTTTGTGCTATGGAAACTGCCTATGTTGGTATTGTGGAAAATTCTGCTAGTTCTGGTTCTGGTTCTGGTTCCACCTTAAGTTTGGATGATCTCTCCAGCCAAGATTAAAAGTGTTTGAAAATGGATTATGTTGCTGTTGATACTGTGGCTTTCCAGGAAAGACTCCTGCTACAGTTACTGATTGGTTTGGAGAGGTGCCCTCTTGCAGAGTTGGGCAAGCATCAGCAGGGTGGAGTGGATCAGAACAGATACCACATGGTCTGCTTATCTGTGAAGTGGGAGACTGCAATGTTTGTGTCATTGCCAATTGCCATACTAATGAGGTCAATTCGTCTAGTCTATTTTCCAGTCTCTGGTGGTCTGCACTGGACACTACTGTTGGTTTCTAGGCACTGTGATATTGGACTGGGGGAACTTGAATTGAGAACACCTCATTGCTGGTTGCTCTAGTGCCAAATTGTTGGGAATTAGCTGCCATGTTTGCTATCAATTCTCTAGCCGCAGCAGGTGTCTTATCAACTAAAGGTCCACCACTGGCTGCATCTACTATATTTCTGTCCATGGGTAACAAGCCTTCATAGAAGTATACTATCAGCAACTGATCAGATATCTGGTGGTGTGGACAGCTTGCACATAGCCTCTTGAACCTCTCCCAGTATTCATGCAAATTCTCTCCATTTGCTTGCCTTATGCCACATATCTCTTTTCTGATTGCAGTGGCTCTTGAGGCTGGGAAAAAACTTCTCCAGAAATAATCTCTTCATGTCGTTCCAGCTTCCAATGGATGAGGGTTGAAGGTAGTACAGCCAGTCCTTAGCTCCTCCATCTAGAGAGAAAGGAAAAGTTCTCAATTTAATCTGCTCCTCATCAATTCCTTGTGGTTTCATTGTGCTGCAAAACCACATGGAACTCCTTCAAATGCTTATGTGGATCCTCACCTGCAAGACCATGAAACTTGGGAAGCAAATGGATAAGACCAGATTTAATCTCAAAGTCAGCATCAAGATCAGGATATTGGATGCACAAAGGTTGATAGTTAACGTCAGGTGCAGCCAATTCCTTTAAAGTTCTATTATCCATGCTCTCAGAATTAATGAAATTACCACTAGAATAAGTGAAATCTATACTATTAGAAGAACTAGAAAAACTAACAGATGGAACAGAATCAGAATGCTCAATATGCTGAATATGCTCAGACTCAGGATCAAATTCATTAACAATCCTATGACTTAGCCTAGAAGCTCTTCTAGCAACATGCAATGTTCTCTTCATCTTAGGATCAAAAGCAGACAAGTCATGTGCATTGCTACTACTCCTAGTCATACAGCATAAGGCATAACAGGCAAAAACACTAACAGCATACAAAATATGTAAACTATACTAACAAATTAGCCAAAATAAAATCAGAAACACTATCAAATGAATTTTAAAAATTATGGGACCACCATAGTAAAATTCTAAAATGTATTTTTGATTTTCTGTAATTTTTGGCAATTTTTAAAAATCATGAAAATTTTAAAAAATTGAAAAAGTGGTCTAAACGAGGGAATTTGGCAAAAAAACTCATACCAGATGAAGGAATTTCAAGATTTTGACCCAAGATTAGTTTTGCTCAGGATGGTGGATAAACTTTGGATACCAAGCCTCAGCACCTAACTCCACAAGTTAGCCCAATTATGCCTCACTTTCGACACTTTCTATACTACTAAGCTACTCTACTCTACTCAAGTGTGGAACAAGGAACAAAATGAAACGCAGCTACTCTAATCTAATCTACTGTTAATATGCAATAATCGAGATCAAAAGAACAATGCAAAAATTCCCCGGCAACGGCACCAAAATTTGACGTGAACTGTCAAACTCACTCAAATTAACCAGGCTTATAAAGAAATTTGTAATATAGGACAACCTGAATCGTCTCCCAAGGAATTTTGCATAGGACTAAATCACTCAATTGAAAAAACAAAACAATAAACAGGGGGGTTTTTAATCCGAATGAAATTAAAGCAAGATATAAAACGAAATTAGAGCAAGAGATAAAACGAAAATTAACAAATTAAAAGCAATCAACCAACCCAGAATTGAGGTTTCAAGGACATCCGTCACTGGACAAAGAATTACTGAATTTTGTGGTTGACCCTAAACAAATCGGAATCCCTGCATTCATATAGGAACCCTCTCTACTAGACATTCACCTAGCATTTAATCAAACCTTTGGCGTGTTCACTCATGCCATCGCACAGTGTTCATTTCAACCTGGTTTGATTTTAAATCCCTTGGATTAATCAACCTAAATATTAAATCTAACATTTAATCCCTTCCCCTGGATGATCAAAAAATACAGAAATCATAGACAAACATCATCTACTCAGATTCAACGTACACAATCGTGTTGCTCAATTCGAGTAAAAGGAGAAGAGAAACAGATCCAGTTCATGGAGAGCACGGGTCCTCTGGATTCAACAACAAAAAAACCTCAACTCATGGGTTGATTGAATGGAAAGTTAGCCTACCATGGCTATGCACAAACAGAAAACGAAAAAGAAAGAAAAAGAAGAACAAGATGAACAGAAGAGAGAAGAGAAGAGAGGCATTAGATCTGAAATTTTATAAAATGTAAAAGCTGCTGTTCGTGTTGCCCTAATATGCTATTTAAACCTAAAACTAAATCAGGTCAGGGGCTCCAAAACTGGCCCAAATTAAAACATAACTAATGGCTTTGGTCCCATGTAATTTGGGCTCCTAATTACAAAGTTAAGCCCATTTAACTAAACAAAGCTCCAGAATTCCGTGACTAACTTTGGCTCCAGTTTTGACTACCTTCTTGTCCGAATTTAGCCTTCAAGCCTCTAATACCATTTGTAACTCTTTGAGTTATCTGCAAAATGAAATAAGAATGAGGTTAATCGAATACCTAGAACAAAAGTTATGATCAAAATACTGAAATAATGTAAATTTCAAAAAATTAACACGAAAATAAATTAAATCCAATTAAAACCCTAAAGTCCAATTTAGACCCAAAACCATTAATTACACACTAAACAGCCCTAAAATCATTAATCAAATGCAACAATTAAGTGTGATAAAATTCAATTATCAGGAAACTTTCGTCTAAGAGAAACATTAAATAACCAACATCATCCCTTTAAGCTTTGGGAAGAGCATTGGGACACACAAATATCCTCTAGGCCTCTCAAATCTTGAAAACTTGTTAAGTTCATCTGTTTGACCACAAAGTCAAAGATAGATTAAAAGAAAGGAAACTTACATCTAAGAGAAATAACAACAAATAACCAAGACATATTCTCATCCCTTGAAGCTTTGGGGAGAGCTTAGGGTCAGACAAATATCCTCTAGGCCTCTCGAATCATAGAAACTCGTTTGGATTGTCCGTTTGACCAAAATATCAAAGATAGACCAAAAGGAAGGAAACTTTCATCTAAGAGAAACAACCACGAATAACCAGGACATATTCTCATCCCTTGACGATTTGGGAAGAGCATAGGACCACACAAACGTCCTCTACACCTCTCGAATCCTGAAAACTCTCTATGTTCGTCCATTTAAACATAAAGTCAAAGATAGATTAAATGAAAAAAAAACTTATTCTAAGAGAAACAACAATGAATAACCAAGACATATTCTCATTCCTTGGAGCTTTGGGGAGAGCTTGGAATCACACAGACACCCTCTTGGCCTTTAGAGTCACAAAAACTCGCTACGTTTGTCTGTTTGACCATAACGTCAAAGCTAGACCAAAAGGAAGCTAACTTTCATCTAAAAGAAATTACAACGAATAACCAAGATATATTCTTATCCCATGGAGCTTTGGGTAGAACTTGGGATTACACAAACATCCTCTAGGCCTTTAGAGTCACGAAAATTCGCTACGTTCGTCCATTTGACCATAATGTCAAAGCTAGACCAAAAGAAAGCAAGCTTCTTCTAAGAGAAACAACAACGAATAACCAAGACATATACTCATCCCTTGAAGCTTTGGGGAGAGCATGGTGTCACATAGACATCCTCTAGGCCTTAGAGTCAAGAAAACTCACTACATTCATCCGTTTGACCACAATGTCAATGCTAGACCAGGAGGAAGCAAGGTTTCATCTATGAGAAACATCCACTTGGCCTCTCAAAACATGACAGGTCACTAGGCTCGTTCGTTTGACCAAAAGGTGAATGGTAGTCCAAAAGGAAGGAAACTTTCGTCTAAGAGAAACAACAATGAATAACCAAGATATATTCTCATCCCTTGAAACTTGGGGAGAGACTGGGATCACATAAACATCTGCTAGGCCTCTAGAATCACGAAAACTTGCTAGGGTTGTCCGTTTAACCAAAAAGTCCAAATAGACCAAAAGGAAGGAAACTTTCATCTAAGAGTAACTACAACGAAGAACCAAGACATATTCTCCTCCCTTGAAGTTTTGGGGAGAGCTTGGGGTCACACAAACATCCTCTAGGCCTCTAGAATCATAAAAACTTGCTAGGTTTGTCTACTTGACCCAAAAAGTGAAAGATATATCAAAAAGGAAGGAAACTTTCGTTTCAGAGAAACAACAACGAATAACCAAGAGATATTCTCATCCCTTGAAGCTTTGGGGAGAGCATGGGGTCACACAAACATCCTCTATGCCTTTCAATTTTTGAAACTTTCTAATTTCATCCATTAGACTGTAAAGTCAAAGATAGATTAAATGGAAGGAAACTTTTCTCTATGAGAAACAACAATGAATAATTAAGACATATTCTTATTCCTTGAAGTTTGGGGACACCTTGGGATCACAGAGATATCCTCTAGGCCTCTAGAGTCACAAAAGCTCACTACGTTCGTCCGTTTGACCGTAATGTGAAGGCAAGACCAAAAGGAACCAAACTTTCATCTAAAAGAAACAACAACGAAAAACCAAGACATATTCCCATCACTTGAAGCTTTGGGGAGAGCTTGGGATCACACAGATATCCTCTAGGCCTCTAGTGTCATCAAAACTCGCTAAGTTCATCCATTTGACCATAATGCCAAAGCTAAACCAAAAGGAAACAAACTTACGTCTAAGAGAGACAACAACGAATAATCAAGACATATTCTCATCACTTGAAGCTTTGGTGAGAGCCTGGGATCTCACAGGTATTCTCTAGGCCTCTAGAGTCACGAAAACACACTACGTTTGTCCGTTTGACCATAATGTCAAAGCTAGAGCAAGAGGAAGCAAACTTTCATTTTAGAGAATCAGCAACGAATGACGAAGACATATTCTCATCCCTTGAAGCTTTGGAGTGAGTTTGGGGTCACCCAAGCATCCCTTAGGCCTCTCAAATCTTGAAAACACGCTAGGCTTGTTCGTTTGACCCAAAAGTCAAGTATGGTCCAAAAGGAAGGAAACATTCATCTAAGAGAAACAACAACAAATAATCAAGATATATTCTCATCCCATGAAGGTTTGGGGAGAGCATGTGATCATGCAAACATCCTCTAGTCCTCTCGAATCTTGAAAACTCGCTAAGTTCGTCTGTTTGACAATAAAGTCCAAGATAGATTAAAAGGAAGCAAACTTTCGCCTAAGAGAAACAACAACGAATAACCAAGACATATTCTCTTCCCTTGAAGTTTGGGGAGAGTTTGGGATCACACAGACATCCTCAAGGCCCCTAGAATCGCGAATACTCACTACATTCGTCCGTTTGACCATAATGGCAAAGCTACAAAGAGGAAGCAAATTTTCGCCTAAGAGAATCAACAATGAATGGCCAAGACATATTCTCATTTCTCGAAGCTTTGGAGAGAACTTGGGATCATACAGACATCCTCAAGGCCACTAGAATTGTGAAAACTTACTACATTCGTCCGTTTGACCATAATGTCAAAGCTAGACAAAAAGGAAGCAAACTTTTGCCTAAGAGAATCAACAACGAATGGCCGAGACATATTCTCATCCCTTGAAACTATGGAGAGAGCTTGGGATCACATAGACATCCTCAAGGCCACTAGAATCGCGAAAACTCACTACATTTGCCTATTTGACCATAATGTCAAAGCTAGACAAAAGGGAAGCAAACTTTTGTCGCAGAGAATCAACAACGAATGGCCAAAACATATTCTCAGCCCTTTAAGCTTTGGGGAGAGCTTGGGGTCACACAAACATCCTCTAGGCCTTTTAAATCATGAAAACTCACAAAGTTCATCCGTTTGACCACAAAGTCAAAGCAAGACCAAAAGGAAGCTAACTTTCATCTATGAGAAACAACAATGAAGAACCAAGATATATTCTCATTCTTGAGGCATTGGGGAGGACATGAGGTTACACAAACATCCTCTAGGCCACTCGAATCATGAAAAGTCACTACATTCGTCCGTTCGACAAAAAAGTCAAAGATTAACGAAAGAGAACCAAACTTTCATCTAAGAGAAACAACAACAAATAACCAAGACATATTCTCATCTTTTGAAACTTTGGGGAGAGCTTAGGGTCACGCAAACATCTTCTAGGCCTCTCGAATCACGAAAAGTTGCTAGGCGTATCCGTTTGACCAAAAAGTCAAGGATAGACCATAAGGAAGGAAACTTTGGTCTAAGAGAAACAACGAAGAACTAAGAGATATTGTCATCCCCTGAATCTTTGGGGAGAGCATGAGGATACACAAACGTCCTCTGTGCCTCTCGAATCTTGAAAACTCACTAAGTACGTGTGTTTGACCATAAAGTCAAAGACAGATAAAAAGGAAGGAAACTTTCGTCTAAGAGAAACAATAACGAATAACCAAGGCATATTCTCATCCCTTGAAGCTTTGAGGAGAGTTTGGGGACACACAAACGTCCTCAAGGCCTCTCGAATATTGAAAACTCACTAAGTTCATCCGTTTAACCATAAAGCCAAAGATTGACTAAAAAGAAACAAACTTTCGCCTAAGAGAAATAGCAATGAATAACCAAGACATATTCTCATCCCTTGAAGCTTTGGGGAGAGCTTGGGATCACACAGACATCCACAAGGCAACTAGAATCGTGAAAACTCACTATATTCTTCCATTTGACCATAATGTCAATGCTAGACCAAAAGAAAGAAAACTTTCATCTAAGAGAAACAACAATGAGTAACCAAGATATATTATCATCCTTTAAGCTTTGGGGATAGCTTTGGATCACACAGACATCCTCTATGCCTCTAGAGTCACGAAAACTCACTACATTCGTCTGTTTGACCAAAATGGCAAAGGTAGACCAAAAGGAAGCATACTTTCGTCTAAGAGAAACAACAATGAATAACCAAGACATATTATCATCCCATGAAGCTTTGGGGAGAGCTTGAGTCCACACAAATATTGTCTAGGCCTCTCGAAGCATGAAAACTCGCTAGGCTTGTCCATTTGACCAAAATGTCAAAGATAGACCAAAATGAAGGAAACTTTTGTTTAAGAAAATCAACAATGAATAACCAACACATATTCTCATCCCTTGAAGCTTTGGGGGGAGCCTGAGGCCACGCACATGTCCTCTAGGCCTCTCGAATTTTGAAAACTCACTAGGTTTGTCCGTTTGACCATAAAGTCCAAAATTGATTAAATGAAACTAAACTTTTGTCTAAGAGAAACAACAACGAATAACCCATACATATTCTCACCCCTTGAGCTTGGGATCACACAGACATCCTCTAAGCCTTTAGAGTCACGAAAACTCGCTATGTTTGTCCTTTTGACCTTATTCTCAAAGCTAGACAAAAAGAAAGCAATCTTTCATCTGAGAGAAACAATAACCGAGACATATTCTCATCCCTTGAAGCTTTGGGGAGAGCTTGGTGCTACACAAACATCCTCTAGGCCTCTCTCGAATGTTGAAACTCGTAAATTTCATCCGTTTGACTAAAAAGATAAAGATTGACGAAAAGGAACCAACCTTTCGTTTAAGAGAAATAACAACGAATAACTTAGACAAATTCTCATCTCATTAATCTTTGGGGAGAGGTTAGGGTCACACAAACATTCTCTAGGCCTCTTGAATCATGAAAACTCGGTACGCTTGTCTGTTTGACCAAAAAGTCAAAGATAGAACAAAAGGAAGGAAACTTTCATCTAAGAGAAACATCAAATAACCAAGATATATTGTCATCCCTTTAAGCTTTGGGAAGAGCATGGGGACACACAAAAGTCCTCCAGGCCTCTCGAATCTTGAAACTAGCTAAGTTCATCTGTTTCCAAACAAAGTTAAAGACGAATTAAAAGAAAGGAAACTTTCGTCTAAGAGAAACAACAACGAATAACCAAGACATATTCTCATCCCTCGAAGCTTTGGGGAGAGGTTGGGGTCACACAATCATCCTCTCAGCCTCTCCAATCAGGAAAACTCACTAACTTCATCCGTTTGACCATAAAGTCAAAGCTAGACCAAAAGGAAGCTAACTTTTGTCTAAAAGAAACAATAACGAATAATCAAGACATATTCTCATCCTTTCAAGCTTTGGGGAGAGCTTGGGGTCACACAAGCATTCTCTATGCCTTTTGAATCACGGAAAGTCACTACATTTGTCCATTTGACAAAAAATTCAAAGATTGACGAAATAGAGCCAAACTTTCATCTTAAAGAAACAACAACAAATAACCAAGACATATTCTTATCCCCTGAAGCTTTAGGGAGAGTGTAAGGTTACACAAACGTCCTCTAGGCCTCTCAAATCCTGAAAACTCGCTAGGCTTGTCCGTTTGACTTTAAAAGTGAAAGATAGACCAAAAGCAAAGGAACTTTATCTAAGAGAACTAACATTCAATAACTAAGACATATTCTTATCCCTTGATGCTTTAAGGAGAGCTTTGGGTCACACAAACATCCTCTACACCTCTCGAATGACGAAAAGTCACTACATTTGTCCATTTGACTAAAAAGTCAACGATTGACGAAGAGGAACCAAACTTTCATTTAAGAGAAACAACAACAAATAACCAAGACATATTCTCATTCCTTGAAGTTTTAGGGAGAGCTTAGGGTCATACAAACATCCTCTAGGCCTCTCGAATCATGAAAACTCACTCGGCTTGTCCGCATGACTTTAAATGTGAATGATAGACCAAAACGAAGGAAACTTTCGTGTAAAAGAAATAACAACAAACAACCAAGACATATTCTTATCCCTTGAGGCTTTGGGGAGAGCTTGCCATCTCACAAATGTCCTTTAGGCCTCTCGAATCACAAATAGTCACTACATCTGTCCATTTGATAAAAAAGTCAACAGTTGACGAAAAGGAACCAAACATATGTCTAAGAGAAACAACAACAAATAACTAAGATATATTCTCATCCTTTAAAGCTTGGGGAGAGCTTAGGGATACATAAACATTCTCTGGGCCTCTTAAATCCTGAAAACTCGCTTGGCTTGTCCGTTTGACTTTAAAAGTGAAAAATAGACCAAAAGCAAGGAAACTTTGGTCTAAGAGAAACAAGAATGAATGAATAACGAAGACATATACTCATCCCATGAAACTTTAGGGAGAGCTTGGGGTCGCACAAACTTTCTCTACGCCTCTCGAATCAGGAAAAGTCGCTACATTTGTTTGTTTAACCAAAAAGACATAGATTGATGAAGAGGAACCAAACTTTCGTTTAAGAGAAATAATAACAAATAACCAAGACATATTCTCATCCCTTGAAGCTTTGAAGAGAGCTTAGAGCCCACACAAACATTCTCTAGGCCTCTCGTATCACAAAAACTCGCTAGGCTTGTCTGTTTGACCAAAAAGTCAAGGATAAACTAAAATGAAGGATACTTTCGTGTAAGAGAAACAACAACGAATAACCAAGACATATTCTCATCACTTGAAGCTTTGGGGAGAGCATGCAGTCGCACAAACGTCCTCTTGGGCTCTAGAATCACGAAAACTCATTAGGTTGGTCCATCTGACTAAAAAGTCAAAGATAGACTAAAAGGAATCAAACTCTCATCTAAGAGAAACAAAACGAATAACCAAGACATATTCTCATCACTTGAAGCATTGGAAAGAGCTTTGGGTCACATAATCATCCTCTACACCTCTTGAATCACAAAAAGTTGTTACATTTGTCCGTTGGACCAAAAAGTCAAAGATTGGCAAAAAGAAACTAAAATTTCGTTTAAGGGAAACAACAACGAATAACCAAGAAATATTCTCAACCCTTGAAGATTTAAGGAGAGCTTAGGATCACACAAATATCCTCTACGCCTCTCTAAGCACAAAAACTCGTTAGGCTTGTCTGTTTGACCAAAAAGTCAAAGATAGACCAAAACGAAGGAAACTTTCGTATAAGAGAAACAACAATGAATAACTAAGACAAATTCTCATCCCTTGAAGCTTTGGGGAGAGTTAGGGTCACACAAATGTCTTCTAGGCCTCTCAAATCACAAAAACTCACTAGGAATGTGCGTTTGACAAAAAAGTCAAAGACAAACCAAAAGAAAGAAAACTTTCATCTAAAAGAAACAACGAATAACCAAGACATATTCTCACCCCTTAAAGCTTTGGGGAGAGTTTGGGGTCACATAAACATCCTCTACGCTTCTCGAATCATGAAAACTCGATAGGTTTGTCCATTAACCAAAAAGTCAAAGATAGACCAAAATGTGGCAAACCTTAATCTAAGAGAGATAACAACAAATAACAAAGACATATTCTCAGTCCTTAAAGTTTTGGCGAGAGCTTAAGGTCACACAAACGGACTCTGGACCTCTCAAATCATGAAACTCTCTAGGTTTGTCCGTTTGACCAAAAGGCCAAAGATAGACTAAAAGGAACTAAACTTTTGATGAAGGAAAACAACAACAACGAATAACCAAAACATATTCTCATCCCTTGAAGCTTAGGGAGGAGCTTAGGGTCACACAAACAACCTCAAGGCCTCTTGAATCACGAAAACTCAGAAGTTTGTCCATTTAATGAAAAAGTCAAAGATAGACTGAGAGGAAGCAAGCTTTCATCTAAGAGAAATAATAACGAATAACCAATGCATATTCTGTTCCCTTGAAACTTTGGGAAGAGCTTGGGGTCACACAAACGTCCTCTATGCCTCTCGAATATCAAAAAATTTGGTAGGTTTGTCTATTTGACCATAAACTCAAACACAGCCAAATAGATGCAAACTTTTGTGAAAAGGAAACAACAATGAATAACCAAGAAATATTCTCATCCCTTGAAGCATTAGGGAGAGCTTGGGGTCACACAAACATCCTCCAGGCCTGTCAATTCACGAACACTTGATAAGTTTGTCCACTTGACCAAAAAGTCATAGATAGACCATAAGGAGGCAAACTTTTCGCTAAGTGAAACAACAACAAATAACGAAGACATATTTTCATTGAAGCTTTGGGGAGAGTTTAAGGTCACACAAACATACCCTAGGTCTCTCAAATCGTGAAAACATGCTAGGTTTGTTTGTTTGACCAAAAAGTCAAAGATAGACTAAAAGGAACTAAACTTTTGTCTTGGGGAAACAATAACGAATAACCAAGACATATTCTTATCCATTAAAGCATTGGAGAGAGATTGGGCTCACACAAATGTTCTCTAGGTCCCTCGAATCACGAAAACTCATATGTGTTTGATAAAAAAGTCAAAGATAGACTAAAAATATGTAAACTTTCGTCTGAGAGAAACAACAATGAATAACAGACACATATTCTCATCCCTTGAAGCTTTGGAGAGAGCTTAGGGTCACACAAACATCCTCTAGGCCTCATGAATCATGAAAACATGCTAAGTTCATCCGTTTGATTAAAAAGTCAAAGTTAGACCAAAAGGAAGCAAACTTTCATTTACGATAACTGACAATGAATAATCGAGACATATTCTCATACCCTGAAGATATGGGGAGAGCTTGGGGTGACATAAACATCCTGTAGGCCTTTGAAAACACAAAAAGTGGCTATGTTTTCTCATTTGACCAAAAAGTTAATGGTAGACCAAAAGGAACTAAACTTTCATCTAAGAGAAGCAACAAAGAATAGCCAAGACATATTCTCATCCCTTGAAGCTTTAGGGAGAGCTTGGGGTCACACAAATGTCCTCTAGGCCTCTCGAATCACGAAAACTCACTAGTATTGTGCGTTTGACAAAAATGTCAAAGATAGACTAAAAAGAAGCAAACTTTCGTCTAAGAGAACTAACAACGAATGATCGACACATATTCTCATCCCTTGAAGCTGTAAAGAGAGCTTGGGGCCACACAAACATCCTCAAGGCCTCATGAATCACAAAAATAGACTAAGTTCATCTGTTTGACCATAAAGTCAAAGTTAGACGAAAAGGAAGTAAACTTTCATCTACGAGAACTGACAATGAATAACCAAGACATATTCTCATCCCTTGAAGCTTTGGGGAGAGCTTGCGATGACATAAACAACTTGTAGGCCTTTGGAAACACGAAAAGTGGCTACGTTTGTCCATTTGACCAAAAAGTCAATGATAGACTAAAAGGAACCAAACTTTCATCTAAGAGAAGTAACAACGAATAACCAAGGCATATTCTCATCCCTTGAAGCTTTGGGGAGAGATTTGGGTCACACAAACATCCTTTAGTCCTCTCGAATCTCGAAAACTTTCTAAGTTTGTCTGTTTGACCAAAAAGTCAAAGATAGAGCAAAAGGTACCAAACATTTGTCTAAGGGAAACAAAAGTGAATAACCAGGACATTATCTCCTCCCATTAAGCTTTGGGGAAAGCTTAGGGTCAAACAAACGTCCTCTTGGCCCCTCAAATCATGAAAATTCTCTAGGTTTGTCTGTTTGACCAAAAAGTCAAAGATAGACTAAAAGGTGGTAAACTTTCATCTAAAAGAAATAACAACAAATAACGAAGACATATGCTCATTTCTCAAAGCTTTAGGGAGAGCTTATGTTCATACAAATAGATTCTAGGCCTCTCAAATCATGAAAACTTGGTAGGTTTGTCGGTTTGACCAAAAAGCCAATGATAAACCAAAAGAAACCAAACTTTTGACTAAGGGAAAGAACAATGAATAACTAAAACATATTCTCATTACTTGAAGCTTAGGGTCATACAAACAACCTCTAGGCCTCTTTGATCATGAAAACTCGTAAGCTTGTCTATTTGACGAAAAAGTCAAAGACAGACTGAGAGGAACTAAATTTTCATCTAAGAGAAATAACAACGAATAACCAAGAGGACCCGTGCTCTCCATGAACTAAATCCGTTTTTCTTCCCCCTTTACTCGAATTGAGCAACACGATTGTGTACGTTGAATCCGAGCGGATGAGGTTTGTCCATGAGGTTTGTTTATGATTTCTGTATTTTGATCATCCAAGGGAAGGGATTAAATGTTAGATTTAATATTTAGGTTGATTAACCCAAGGGACTTAAAATCAAAACAGGTTGAAGTGAACACTCGGCGATGGCATGGGTGAACACGCTAAGAGTTTGATTAAATGCTAGGTGATTGTCTAGCAGAAAGGGTTCCTATATGAATGCTGGGATTCTGATTTATTTAGGGTCAACCACGAGATTCAGTAATTCTTTGTCCAGTGACGGATGTCCTTGAAACCTCAATTCTGGGTTGGTTGATTGCTTTTAAATTGTTAATTTCGTTTTATCTCTTGCTTTAATGTTCTCTTGCTTTAATTTTAACCGAATTAAAACCCCCCCTGTTTATTGTTTTGTTTTTAATTGAGTGATTTAGTTCTATGCCAAAATTCTTGGGAGACGATCCAGGTTGTCCTATATTACAAATTTCTTTATAAGCCTAGTTAATTTGAGTGAGTTCGACAGTTCACGTCAAGAGCAAAAGGAACCAAACATTTGTCTATGAGAAACAACAACGAATAACCAAGACACATTCTCCTCCCTTGAAGCTTTGGAGAGAGCTTGGGTCTCACAAACATCCTCTAGGCCTCTCAAATCACAAAAACTTGCTAGGTTTGTCCGTTTGACAAAAAAGACAGATAAACCAAAAGAAAGCGAAGTTTCATCTAAAAGAAACAATAATGAATAGCCAACACATATTCCCATCCCTTGAAGCATTGGAGATAGCTTGGGGCGACACAAACATCCCCTAGGCCTCACGAATAATGAAAACTTGCTAAGTTCATCCATTTGACCATAAAGTCAAAGCTAGACCAAAAGGAACCAAACTTTCGTCTAAGAGAAACAACAATGAATAACCAACACATATTCTCATCCCTTAAAGCTTTGAGGTGAGCTTGGGTCACACAAACATCCTCTAGTCCTCTCGAATTTTGAAAACTCACTAGGTTTGTCCGTTTGGCAAAAAAGTCAAAGAAAGACCAAAAGGAAGCGAACTTTCATATAAGAGAAACAACACGAATAACCAAGACATATTATCATCCCTTGAAGCTTTAGGGAAAGCTTGGGGCCAAACAAACATCCTCTTGGCCTCTCAAATAATGAAAACTTGCTAGGTTTTGTTAGTTTGGCCATAAAGTCAAACATAGACAAAAGGAAGCAAACTTTAGTCTAAAAGAAAAAAACAACATATAAGTAAGGCATATTCTCATCGATTGAAGCTTTGGAGAGAGCTTGGGCTCACACAAACATCCTCTATACCTCTCGAATCATGAAAACTCGTAAGTTCATCCATTTGACCATAAAGTCAATGCTAGACCAAATGGAAGCAAACTTTTGTCTAGGTGAAATAACAGCTAATAACCAAGACATTTTCTCATCCCTTGAAGCTTTAGGGAGAGTTTGGGGTCACACAAACATTCTCTAGACCTTTCGATTCATGAAAAGAGGCTACATTTGTCCCTTTGACAAAAGAGACAAATATTCCAAAAGGAACCAAACTTTCGTTTAAGAGAAACAACAACGAATAATTAAGACATATTCTCATCCTTTGAAGCTCTGGGGAAAGCTTGGGGTCAAATAAACATGCTCTTGGCCTTTTGAAATGTGAAAACTCACTAGGTATGTTTGTTTAACCATAATGTCAAACATAGCTAAAAGGAAGCAAACTTTCGTATAAAAGATACAACAATGAATAACTATGACATATTCTCCCCCCTTGAACATTTGGGGAGAGTTTGGGATCACACAAACATCCTCTAGGCCTCTCGAATAATAAAAACTTGCTAGGTTTGTCCGTTTGACCAAAAAGTAAAAAATAGACGAAAAGGAAGCAAATTTTCATGTAAGAGAAGCAACAATGAATAACTAAGACATATTCTCATTTCTCGAAGCTTTGGGGAGAGCTTGGGGCCACAAAAACATCCGCTAGGTGCCTCCCGAATCTTAAAAACTTGCAAAGTTTGTCTGTTTGACTACAAGGTCAAAGATAGAGCAAAAGGAACCAAACATTTGACTAAGAGAGACAACAACGAATAACCAGGACATGTTCTCATCCCTTGAAGCTTTGGAGAGAGCTTGGGGCCACAAACATCCTCTAGGCCTATCAAATAATCAAAAGTCACTAGGTTTGTCCATTTGACCAAAAAGTCAAAAATAGTCTAAAAGAAAGCAAATTTTCATCTAAGTGAAACAACAACAAATAACCAAGACATATTCTCATTCCTTGAAGTTTGGGAAGAGCTTGGGGTCACACAAACATCCTCTAGGCCTATCGAATCTTGTAAACTCGCAAAGTTTGTCGTTTTGACTAAAAAGTCAAAGATAGACCAAAACGAACCAAAATTTCGTCTAGGGGAAACAATAACGAATGACCAAGACATATTCTTATCCTTTGAAGCTTTAGGGAGAGCTTGGGGACACACAAATGTCCTCTAGGCCTCTCGAATCATGAAAAATCACTAGGATTGTGCGTTTGACATAAAAGTCAAAGATAGACCAAAAGGAAGCAAACTTTCATCTAAGAGAAACAACAATGAATAACCAAGAAGTATTCTCATCCCTTGAAGTTTGGGGAGAGCTTGGGGTTGCACAAACATCCTCTTGGCCTCTCAAATTTTGAAAACTCGCTAAGTTTGTCTGTTTGACTAAAAAGTCAAAGACAGAACAAAAGGAACCAAACATTTGTCTATGAGAAACAACAATGAATAACCAAGACATATTCTCCTCCCTTGAAGCTTTGGAGAGAGCTTGGGTCACACAAACATTCTCTAGGCCTCTCAAACCACGAAAACTCGCTAGGTTTTTCCGTTGACAAAAGAGTCAAAGATAGATCAAAAGCAAGTGAACTTTCATCTAAGAGAAACAACAATGAATAACTAACACATATTCCCATCTCTTCAAGCTTTGGAGAGAGCTTGGGGCCACATAAATATCCCTTTGGCCTCACAAATCATGAAACCTTGCTAAGTTCATCCGTTTGACCATAAAGTGAAAGCTAGACTAAAAGGAACCAAACTTTCATTTAAGAGAAATAACAACGAATAACCAAGACATATTCTCATCCCTTGACGCTTTGAGGAGAGCTTTGGTCACACAAACATCCTCTAGTCCTCTCGAATTTTGAAAACTCGCTAGGTTTGTCCGTTTGGAAAAAAGTCAAAGATAGACCAAAAGGAAGCGAACTTTCATATAAGAGAAAAAATAACGAATAACCAAGACATATTTTCATCCCTTGAAGCTTTAGGAAAAGCTTGGGGCCAAACAAACATCCTCTTGGCCTCTCAAATAATGAAAAGTCGCTAGGTTTGTTAGTTTGGCCATAAAGTCAAACATGGCCAAAAGGAAGCAAACTTTAGTCTAAAAGAAAAAACAACAAATAACTAAGGCATATTCTCATCGATTGAAGCTTTAGAGAGAGCTTGGTCTCACACAAACATGCTCTATGCCTCTCAAATCATGAAAACTCGTAAGTTCATCCATTTGAACATAAAGTCAACGCTAGACCAAATGGAAGCAAGCTTTTGTCCAGGAGAAACAACAGCTAATAACCAAGGCATTTTTTCATCCCTTGAAGCTTTAGGGAGAGTTTAGGGTCATACAAACATCCTCTAGACCTTTCAATTCATGAAAAGAGGCTACATTTGTCCCTTTGACAAAAAAGACAAATATTCCAAAAGGAACCAAACTTTCGTCTAAGAGAAATAACAATGAATAATTAAGGCATATTCCCATCCTTTGAAGCTCTAGCGAAAGCTTGGGGTCAAATAAACATCCTCTTGGCCTCTTGAAATGCAAAAACTTACTAGGTTTCTCTGTTTAACCATAATATCAAACATAGCTAAAGGGAAGCAAAGTTTCGTCTAAAAGATACAACAACGAATAACCATGACATATTCTCCCCTCTCGAATAATAAAAACTCGCTAGGTTTGTCAGTTTGACCAAAAAGTAAAAAATAGACGAAAAGGAAGCAAATTTTCATGTAAGAGAAGCAATAACGAATAACAAAGACTTATTCTCACTCCTTGAAGCTTTGGGAAGAGCTAGGGGTCACTAAAATATCCTATAGGCCCCTCGAATCTTGAAAACTTGCAACGTTTGTC
Organism: Castanospermum australe; assembly: GCA_019955255.1. Classification (NCBI taxonomy): domain Eukaryota; kingdom Viridiplantae; phylum Streptophyta; class Magnoliopsida; order Fabales; family Fabaceae; genus Castanospermum; species Castanospermum australe. The sequence goes on from NSJW01000026.1 coordinate 253,517, forward strand.
CGTTTGACTAAAAAGTCAAAGATAAAGGAAGAAGAACCAAACATTTGTCTAAGAGAGACAACAACGAATAACCAGGACATATTCTCATCCCTTGAAGCTTTGGAGAGAGCTTGGGGCCACACAAACATGCTCTACGCCTATCGAATAATGAAAACTCACTAGGTTTTTTCATTTGACCAAAAAGTCAAAAACAGACCAAAAGGAAGCAAATTTTCATCAAAGAAAAATAACAACGAATAACCAAGATATATTCTCATTGCTTGAAGTTTGGGGAGAGATTGGGGTCACCCAAACATCCTCTAGGCCTCTTGAATCTTGAAAACTCGTAAAGTTTGTCCATTTGACCAAAAAGTCAAAAATAGACCAAAAGGAAGCAGATTTTCATCTAAGAGAAACAACAATGCATAACCAAGACATATTCTCATTCCTTGAAGTTCGGGGAGAGCTTGGGTTCACACAAACATCCTCTAGGCCTCTCGAATCTTGAAAACTAGTAAAGTTTGTCTGTTGAACTAAAAAGTCAAAGATAGACCAAAATGAAAAAAACTTTTGTCTACGGGAAACAATAACGAAAGGCCAAGACATATTCTCATCTGTTGAACCTTTAGAGAGAGCTTGGGGTCACACAAATGCCCTCTAGACCTCTCGAATCATGAAAACTCACTAGGATTGTGCTTTTGACATGAAAGTCAAAGATAGACCAAAAGGAAGTAAACTTTCATCTAAGAGAAACAACAACGAATAACCAAGATGTATTCTCATCCCTTGAAGTTTGGGAAGTGCTTGGGGTCACCCAAATATCCTCTTGGCCTCTCGAATTTTGAAAACTCGCTAAGTTTGTCCGTTTGACTAAAAAGTCAAAAATAGAGCAAAAGGAACCAAACATTTGTCTATGAAAAATAACAACGAATAACCAAGACATATTCTCCTCCCTTGAAGCTTTGGAGGGAGTTTGGGCCACACAAACATCCTTTAGGCCTCTCAAATCACAAAAACTATCTAGGTTTGTCCGTTTGACAAAAAAGATAAAGATAGACCAAAAGGAAGCGAACTTTCATCTAAGACAAACAACAATGAATAACTAACACATATTCCCATCCCTTGAAGCATTGGAAAGAGCTTGGGGCCACACAAACATCCCCTAGGCCTCACGGATCATGAAAACTTGCTAAGTTCATCCGTTTGACCATAAAGTCAAAGCTAGACAAAAAAGAACCAAACTTTCGTCTAAGAGAAACAACAACGAATAACCAAGACATATTCTCATCCCTTGAAGCTTTGAGGAGAGCTTGTGTGACACAAACATCCTCTAGTCCTCTCAAATTTTGAAAACTCGCTAGGTTTGTCCGTTTGACAAAAAAGTCAAAGATAGACCAAAAGGAAGCGAACTTTCATATAAGAGAAACAACAACGAATAACCAAGACATATTATCATCCCTTGAAGCTTTAGGGAAAGCTTGGGGCCAAACAAACATCCTCTTGGCCTCTAAAATAATGAAAACTTGCAAGGTTTGTTAGTTTGGCCATAAAGTCAAACATAGCCAAAAGGAAGCAAACTTTAGTCTAAAAGAAAAAACAACAAATAAGTAAGGCATATTCTCATCGATTGAAGCTTTGGAGAGAGCTTGGGCTCACACAAACATCGTCTATGCCTCTCGAATCATGAAAACTGGTAAGTTCATCCATTTGACCATAAAGTCAACGCTAGACCAAATGGAAGTAAACTTTTGTCAAGGAGAAACAACAGCTAATAACCAAGATATTTTCTCATCCCTTGAAGCTTTAGGGAGAGTTTGGGGTCACACAAACATCCTCTAGGCCTTTCGATTCACGAAAAGAGGCTACGTTTGTCCTTTTGATGAAAAAGACAAAGATATTCCCAAAGGAACCAAACTTTCATCTAAGATTAGCAACAATGAAAAATTAAGACATATTCTCATCCCTTGAAGCTTTAGGGAAAGCTTGGATTCAAATAAACATCCTCTTGTCCTCTTGAAATGGGAAAACTCACTAGGTTTCTCTGTTTAACCATAATGTGAAACATAGCTAAAAGGAAGCAAACTTTCGTCTAAAAGATATAACAACGAATAACCATGACATATTCTCCCTGCTTGAAGCTTTGGGTAGAGCTTAGGATCACCAAACATTCTCTGAGCCTCTCGAATAACAAAAACTCGCTAGGTTTGTCCGTTTGACCAAAAAGTAAAAAATAGACGAAAAGGAAGCAAATTTTCATGTAAGAGAAGCAACAACGAATAACGAAGACATATTCTCATTCCTTGAAGCTTTGGGGAGAGCTTGGGGTCACAAAAACATCCTGCAGGCTTCTCGATTTAGGAAAACATGCTTAGAGAGTTTTCGTGATTCGAGTGGCCTAAAGGATTTTGTAAGACCTTAAGCTCTCCAAAAAGCTTCGAGGGATGAGAATATATCTTGTTTTTTTGTGGTTGTTTATCTTCGATGAATGTTTGGTTCCTTTTAGTTTATCTATGACTTTTTAGTCAAATAGACAAAAGTAAAATCTCGGTTATTCGTTGTTGTTTCTTTTAGACAAAAGTTCGGTTACTTCTGGCCTATCTTTGACTTTTTGGTCCAACTGACAAACATCGTGAGTTTTCTTAGTTTGAGAGGCCAATAGAATGTTTGTGTGACCCCAAACTCTCCCCAAGGCTTTAAGGGATGACAATATGTCTTGGTTAATCGCTGTTGTTTCTCTTCGACAAAAGTTTTGTTCTTTTTCACCTATTTTTGACTTTTAGGTCAAACGAATAAACTTAGCAAGTTTTTGTGATTTGTGAGGACTAGACGATGTTTTTATGGCCGTAAGCTCTCCCCAAAGCTTCAAGGGATGAGAATATGTCTTGGTTACTCGTTGTTCTATCTCTTAGATGAAAGTTTGGTTCCTTTTGGTCTATCTTTAACTTTTTAGTCAAACGGACAAGCTTAGGATGTTTTTGTGATTCGAGATGCCTAGAGGATGACTGCATGACCCCACGCTCTCCCTAAAGCTTCAAAGGATGGCAATATGTCTTCGTTATTCATTGTTGATTCTCTTAGATAAAACTTGGTTTCCTTTTGGTTTATCTTTAACTTTTTAGTCAAACGGACAAACTTAGGAATTTTTTCAATTCGAGAGGCCTAGAGAATGTTTTTGTGACCCTAAGCTCTCCCCAAAGTTTCAAGGAATGAGAATATGTCTTGGTTATTCATTATTATTTCTCTTAGATGAATGTTTGGTTCCTTTTGGTCTATCTTTGACTTTTTGGTCAAACAGACAAACCTAGGGATTTTTTTGATTCAAGATGCCTAGAGGAAGTTTGTGTGACCCCAAGCATTCCCCAAATTTTTCAAGGGATGAGAATATGCCTTGGTTATTCGTTATAGTTTCTCCAAGATGAAAGTTTCCTTCTTTTTATTCTATCTTTGACTTTTTGGTTAAATGGACAAACCTAGTGAGTTTTCATGATTCAAGAGGCCTAGGGGATGCTTGTGTGACCCCAAGCTCTCCCAAAAGCTTCAAGGAATGAGAATATGTCTTGGTTATTCGTTGTTATTTCTCTTAGACGAAAGTTTGCTTTCTTTTGGTCTATCTTTGACTTTATGGTCAAATGGATGAACTTAGCAAGTTATCATGATTCGATATTCCTAGAGGATGTTTGTGTGACCCTATGCTCTCCCCATAGCTTCAAGGGATGACAATATATCTTGGTTGTTCGTTGTTATTTTTCTTAGACGAAAGTTTAGTTTCTTCTTGTCTATCTTTAACTTTTTAGTTAAATGGACAAACTTAGCAAGTTTTCGTGGTTCGAGACGCCTAGAGGATGTGTGTGTAACACAAACTCTCCCCAAAGCTTCAAGGGATGAAAATATCTCTTGGTCAATCATTGTTGCTTCTCTAAGACGAAAGTTTTGTTCTTTTTGGCTATCTTTAACTTTTTGGTCAAACGGACAAACTTTGCATGTTTTTGTGATTCGAAAGGCCTAGAAGATGTTTATGTGACCCCAAGTTCTCCTAAAAAGCTTCAACGGATGAGAATATGTTTTGGTTAATCAATGTCGTTTCTCTTAGATGAAAGTTGAGTTTCTTTTAGTCTATCTTTTACTTTCTTGTCAAACAAACAAACTTAGCAAGTTTTCATGATTCTAGAGGCCAAGAGGATGTTTGTGTGACCCCAAGCTCTCCCCAAAGCTTTCAAGGGATGACAATATGTCTTGGTTATTCGTTGTTGTTTCTCTTAAATGAAAGTTTGCTTCCATTTTGGTCTATCTTTGACTTTTTGGACAAACGGACAAACCTTTTGAGTTTTCCGTGATTCGAGAGGCCTAGAGGATGTTTGTGTGACCCCAAGCTCTCCCCAAAGCTTCAAGGGATGAGAATATGTCTTGGTTATTCGTCGTTGTTTCTCTTAAACGAAAGTTTTGCTTCCATTTGGTCTATCTTTGACTTTTTTGGACAAACGGACAAACCTTTTGAGTTTTCGTGATTCGAGAGGCCTAGAGGATGTTTGTGTGACCCCAAGCTCTCCCCAAAGCTTCAAGGGATGAGAATATGTCTTGGTTATTCGTCGTTGTTTTCTCTTAAACAAAAGTTTGCTTCCATTTTGGTCTATCTTTGACTTTTTGGACAAACGGACAAACCTTTTGAGTTTTCGTGATTCGAGAGGCCTAGAGGATGTTTGTGTGTGACCCCAAGCTCTCCCCAAAGCTTCAAGGGATGAGAATATGTCTTGGTTATTCGTCGTTGTTTCTCTTAAACGAAAGTTTGCTTCCATTTGGTCTATCTTTGACTTTTTGGACAAACGGACAAACCTTTTGAGTTTTCGTGATTCGAGAGGCCTAGAGGATGTTTGTGTGACCCCAAGCTCTCCCCAAAGCTTCAAGGGATGAGAATATGTCTTGGTTATTCGTCGTTGTTTCTCTTAAACGAAAGTTTGCTTCCATTTGGTCTATCTTTGACTTTTTTGGACAAACGGACAAACCTTTTGAGTTTTCGTGATTCGAGAGGCCTAGAGGATGTTTGTGTGACCCCAAGCTCTCCCCAAAGCTTCAAGGGATGAGAATATGTCTTGGTTATTCGTCGTTGTTTTCTCTTAAACAAAAGTTTGCTTCCATTTGGTCTATCTTTGACTTTTTGGACAAACGGACAAACCTTTTGAGTTTTCGTGATTCGAGAGGCCTAGAGGATGTTTGTGTGACCCCAAGCTCTCCCCAAAGCTTCAAGGGATGAGAATATGTCTTGGTTATTCGTCGTTGTTTCTCTTAAACGAAAGTTTGCTTCCATTTGGTCTATCTTTGACTTTTTGGACAAACGGACAAACCTTTTGAGTTTTCGTGATTCGAGAGGCCTAGAGGATGTTTGTGTGACCCCAAGCTCTCCCCAAAGCTTCAAGGGATGAGAATATGTCTTGGTTATTCGTCGTTGTTTCTCTTAAACAAAAGTTTGCTTCCATTTGGTCTATCTTTGACTTTTTGGACAAACGGACAAACCTTTTGAGTTTTCGTGATTCGAGAGGCCTAGAGGATGTTTGTGTGACCCCAAGCTCTCCCCAAAGCTTCAAGGGATGAGAATATGTCTTGGTTATTCGTCGTTGTTTCTCTTAAACGAAAGTTTGCTTCCATTTGGTCTATCTTTGACTTTTTTGGACAAACGGACAAACCTTTTGAGTTTTTCGTGATTCGAGAGGCCTAGAGGATGTTTGTGTGACCCCAAGCTCTCCCCAAAGCTTCAAGGGATGAGAATATGTCTTGGTTATTCGTCGTTGTTTCTCTTAAACGAAAGTTTGCTTCCATTTGGTCTATCTATCTTTGACTTTTTGGACAAACGGACAAACCTTTTGAGTTTTCGTGATTCGAGAGGCCTAGAGGATGTTTGTGTGACCCCAAGCTCTCCCCAAAGCTTCAAGGGATGAGAATATGTCTTGGTTATTCGTCGTTGTTTCTCTTAAACAAAAGTTTGCTTCCATTTGGTCTATCTTTGACTTTTTGGACAAACGGACAAACCTTTTGAGTTTTCGTGATTCGAGAGGCCTAGAGGATGTTTGTGTGACCCCAAGCTCTCCCCAAAGCTTCAAGGGATGAGAATATGTCTTGGTTATTCGTCGTTGTTTTCTCTTAAACGAAAGTTTGCTTCCATTTTGGTCTATCTTTGACTTTTTTGGACAAACGGACAAACCTTTTGAGTTTTCGTGATTCGAGAGGCCTAGAGGATGTTTGTGTGACCCCAAGCTCTCCCCAAAGCTTCAAGGGATGAGAATATGTCTTGGTTATTCGTCGTTGTTTCTCTGAAAGTTTCTTCCATTTGGTCTATCTTTGACTTTTTGGACAAACGGACAAACTTTTGAGTTTTCGTGATTCGAGAGGCCTAGAGGATGTTTGTGTGACCCCAAGCTCTCCCCAAAGCTTCAAGGGATGAGAATATGTCTTGGTTATTCGTCGTTGTTTCTCTTAAACAAAAGTTTGCTTCCATTTGGTCTATCTTTGACTTTTTTGGACAAACGGACAAACCTTTTGAGTTTTCGTGATTCGAGAGGCCTAGTAGGATGTTTGTGTGACCCCAAGCTCTCCCCAAAGCTTCAAGGGATGAGAATATGTCTTGGTTATTCGTCGTTGTTTCTCTTAAACGAAAGTTTGCTTCCATTTGGTCTATCTTTGACTTTTTGGACAAACGGACAAACCTTTTGAGTTTTCGTGATTCGAGAGGCCTAGAGGATGTTTGTGTGACCCCAAGCTCTCCCCAAAGCTTCAAGGGATGAGAATATGTCTTGGTTATTCGTCGTTGTTTCTCTTAAACGAAAGTTTGCTTCCATTTGGTCTATCTTTGACTTTTTGGACAAACGGACAAACCTTTTGAGTTTTCGTGATTCGAGAGGCCTAGAGGATGTTTGTGTGACCCCAAGCTCTCCCCAAAGCTTCAAGGGATGAGAATATGTCTTGGTTATTCGTCGTTGTTTTCTCTTAAACAAAAGTTTGCTTCCATTTGGTCTATCTTTGACTTTTTGGACAAACGGACAAACCTTTTGAGTTTTCGTGATTCGAGAGGCCTAGAGGATGTTTGTGTGACCCCAAGCTCTCCCCAAAGCTTCAAGGGATGAGAATATGTCTTGGTTATTCGTCGTTGTTTCTCTTAAACGAAAGTTTGCTTCCATTTGGTCTATCTTTGACTTTTTGGACAAACGGACAAACCTTTTGAGTTTTCGTGATTCGAGAGGCCTAGAGGATGTTTGTGTGACCCCAAGCTCTCCCCAAAGCTTCAAGGGATGAGAATATGTCTTGGTTATTCGTCGTTGTTTCTCTTAAACGAAAGTTTTGCTTCCATTTGGTCTATCTTTGACTTTTTTGGACAAACGGACAAACCTTTTGAGTTTTCGTGATTCGAGAGGCCTAGAGGATGTTTGTGTGACCCCAAGCTCTCCCCAAAGCTTCAAGGGATGAGAATATGTCTTGGTTATTCGTCGTTGTTTCTCTTAAACAAAAGTTTGCTTCCATTTGGTCTATCTTTGACTTTTTGGACAAACGGACAAACCTTTTGAGTTTTCGTGATTCGAGAGGCCTAGAGGATGTTTGTGTGACCCCAAGCTCTCCCCAAAGCTTCAAGGGATGAGAATATGTCTTGGTTATTCGTCGTTGTTTCTCTTAAACAAAAGTTTGCTTCCATTTGGTCTATCTTTGACTTTTTGGACAAACGGACAAACCTTTTGAGTTTTCGTGATTCGAGAGGCCTAGAGGATGTTTGTGTGACCCCAAGCTCTCCCCAAAGCTTCAAGGGATGAGAATATGTCTTGGTTATTCGTCGTTGTTTCTCTTAAACAAAAGTTTGCTTCCATTTGGTCTATCTTTGACTTTTTGGACAAACGGACAAACCTTTTGAGTTTTCGTGATTCGAGAGGCCTAGAGGATGTTTGTGTGACCCCAAGCTCTCCCCAAAGCTTCAAGGGATGAGAATATGTCTTGGTTATTCGTCGTTGTTTCTCTTAAACGAAAGTTTGCTTCCATTTGGTCTATCTTTGACTTTTTGGACAAACGGACAAACCTTTTGAGTTTTCGTGATTCGAGAGGCCTAGAGGATGTTTGTGTGACCCCAAGCTCTCCCCAAAGCTTCAAGGGATGAGAATGTCTTGGTTATTCGTCGTTGTTTCTCTTAGAAAGTTTGCTTCCATTTGGTCTATCTTTGACTTTTTGGACAAACGGACAAACCTTTTGAGTTTTCGTGATTCGAGAGGCCTAGAGGATGTTTGTGTGACCCCAAGCTCTCCCCAAAGCTTCAAGGGATGAGAATATGTCTTGGTTATTCGTCGTTGTTTCTCTTAAACAAAAGTTTGCTTCCATTTGGTCTATCTTTGACTTTTTGGACAAACGGACAAACCTTTTGAGTTTTCGTGATTCGAGAGGCCTAGAGGATGTTTGTGTGACCCCAAGCTCTCCCCAAAGCTTCAAGGGATGAGAATATGTCTTGGTTATTCGTCGTTGTTTCTCTTAAACGAAAGTTTGCTTCCATTTGGTCTATCTTTGACTTTTTGGACAAACGGACAAACCTTTTGAGTTTTCGTGATTCGAGAGGCCTAGAGGATGTTTGTGTGACCCCAAGCTCTCCCCAAAGCTTCAAGGGATGAGAATATGTCTTGGTTATTCGTCGTTGTTTCTCTTAAACGAAAGTTTGCTTCCATTTGGTCTATCTCTGACTTTTTGGACAAACGGACAAACCTTTTGAGTTTTCGTGATTCGAGAGGCCTAGAGGATGTTTGTGTGACCCCAAGCTCTCCCCAAAGCTTCAAGGGATGAGAATATGTCTTGGTTATTCGTCGTTGTTTCTCTTAAACAAAAGTTTGCTTCCATTTTGGTCTATCTTTGACTTTTTGGACAAACGGACAAACCTTTTGAGTTTTCGTGATTCGAGAGGCCTAGAGGATGTTTGTGTGACCCCAAGCTCTCCCCAAAGCTTCAAGGGATGAGAATATGTCTTGGTTATTCGTCGTTGTTTCTCTTAAACAAAAGTTTGCTTCCATTTGGTCTATCTTTGACTTTTTGGACAAACGGACAAACCTTTTGAGTTTTCGTGATTCGAGAGGCCTAGAGGATGTTTGTGTGACCCCAAGCTCTCCCCCAAAGCTTCAAGGGATGAGAATATGTCTTGGTTATTCGTCGTTGTTTCTCTTAAACGAAAGTTTGCTTCCATTTTGGTCTATCTTTGACTTTTTGGACAAACGGACAAACCTTTTGAGTTTTCGTGATTCGAGAGGCCTAGAGGATGTTTGTGTGACCCCAAGCTCTCCCCAAAGCTTCAAGGGATGAGAATATGTCTTGGTTATTCGTCGTTGTTTCTCTTAAACGAAAAGTTTGCTTCCATTTGGTCTATCTTTGACTTTTTGGACAAACGGACAAACTTTTGAGTTTTCGTGATTCGAGAGGCCTAGAGGATGTTTGTGTGACCCCAAGCTCTCCCCAAAGCTTCAAGGGATGAGAATATGTCTTGGTTATTCGTCGTTGTTTCTCTTAAACAAAAGTTTGCTTCCATTTTGGTCTATCTTTGACTTTTTGGACCAAACGGACAAACCTTTTGAGTTTTCGTGATTCGAGAGGCCTAGAGGATGTTTGTGTGACCCCAAGCTCTCCCCAAAGCTTCAAGGGATGAGAATATGTCTTGGTTATTCGTCGTTGTTTCTCTTAAACGAAAGTTTGCTTCCATTTGGTCTATCTTTGACTTTTTGGACAAACGGACAAACTTTTGAGTTTTCGTGATTCGAGAGGCCTAGAGGATGTTTGTGTGACCCCAAGCTCTCCCCAAAGCTTCAAGGGATGAGAATATGTCTTGGTTATTCGTCGTTGTTTCTCTTAAACAAAAGTTTGCTTCCATTTTTAGGTCTATCTTTGACTTTTTTGGACAAACGGACAAACTTTTGAGTTTTCGTGATTCGAGAGGCCTAGAGGATGTTTGTGTGACCCCAAGCTCTCCCCAAAGCTTCAAGGGATGAGAATATGTCTTGGTTATTCGTCGTTGTTGTTTCTCTTAAACGAAAGTTTGCTTCCATTTTGGTCTATCTTTGACTTTTTGGACAAACGGACAAACCTTTTGAGTTTTCGTGATTCGAGAGGCCTAGAGGATGTTTGTGTGACCCCAAGCTCTCCCCAAAGCTTCAAGGGATGAGAATATGTCTTGGTTATTCGTCGTTGTTTCTCTTAAACGAAAGTTTGCTTCCTTTTGGTCTATCTTTGACTTTTTGGACAAACGGACAAACTTTTGAGTTTTCGTGATTCGAGAGGCCTAGAGGATGTTTGTGTGACCCCAAGCTCTCCCCAAAGCTTCAAGGGATGAGAATATGTCTTGGTTATTCGTTGTTGTTTCTCTTAAACGAAAGTTTGGTTTCCATTTTGGTCTATCTTTGACTTTTTGGACAAACGGACAAACCTTTTGAAAGTTTTCGTGATTCGAGAGGCCTAGAGGATGTTTGTGTGACCCCAAGCTCTCCCCAAAGCTTCAAGGGATGAGAACAATATGTCTTGGTTATTCGTTGTTGTTTCTCTTAAACAAAAGTTTGCTTCCATTTGGTCTATCTTTGACTTTTTGGACAAACGGACAAACCTTTTGAGTTTTTCGTGATTCGAGAGGCCTAGAGGATGTTTGTGTGACCCCAAGCTCTCCCCAAAGCTTCAAGGGATGAGAATATGTCTTGGTTATTCGTCGTTGTTTCTCTTAAACGAAAAGTTTGCTTCCATTTTGGTCTATCTTTGACTTTTTGGACAAACGGACAAACTTTTGCTAGTTTTCATGTTTTTCGAGAGGCCTAGAGGATGTTTGTGTGACCCCAAGCTCTCCCCAAAGCTTCAAGGGATGAGAATATGTCTTGGTTATTCGTTGTTGTTTCTCTTAGAACGAAAGTTTGCTTCCATTTGGTCTATCTTTGACTTTTTGGTCAAACGGACAAACTTTTGCAAGTTTTCGTGATTCGAGAGGCCTAGAGGATGTTTGTGTGACCCCAAGCTCTCCCCAAAGCTTCAAGGGATGAGAATATGTCTTGGTTATTCGTTGTTGTTTCTCTTAGAACGAAAGTTTGCTTCCATTTGGTCTATCTTTGACTTTTTGGACAAACGGACAAACCTTTTGAAGTTTTCGTGATTCGAGAGGCCTAGAAGGATGTTTGTGTGACCCCAAGCTCTCCCCAAAGCTTCAAGGGATGAGAATATGTCTTGGTTATTCGTCGTTGTTTCTCTTAAACGAAAAGTTTGGTTCCATTTGGTCTATCTTTGACTTTTTGGACAAACGGACAAACTTTTGAAGTTTTCGTGATTCGAGAGGCCTAGAGGATATGTTTGTGTGACCCCAAGCTCTCCCCAAAGCTTCAAGGGATGAGAATATGTCTTGGTTATTCGTCGTTGTTTCTCTTAAACGAAAGTTTGTTCCATTTGGTCTATCTTTGACTTTTTGGACAAACGGACAAACTTTTGACAAGTTTTCGTGATTCGAGAGGCCTAGAAGGATGTTTGTGTGTGACCCCAAGCTCTCCCCAAAGCTTCAAGGGATGAGAATATGTCTTGGTTATTCGTCGTTGTTTCTCTTAGAACGAAAGTTTGGTTCCATTTGGTCTATCTTTGACTTTTTTGGTCAAACGGACAAACTTTTAAGTTTTTCGTGATTCGAGAGGCCTAGAGGATGTTTGTGTGACCCAAAGCTCTCCCAAAAGCTTCAAGGGATGAGAATATGTCTTGGTTATTCGTTGTTGTTTCTCTTAGAACGAAATTTTGCTTCCTTTTGGTCTATCTTTGACTTTTTGGACAAACGGACAAACTTAGTTGAGTTTTCGTGATTCGAGAGGCCTAGAGGATGTTTGTGTGAAACCCAAGCTCTCCCCAAAGCTTCAAGGGATGAGAATATGTCTTGGTTATTCGTTGTTGTTTTCTCTTAGAACAAAAGTTTGGTTCCATTTGGGTCTATCTTTGACTTTTTGGACAAACGGACAAACTTTTGAGTTTTCGTGATTCGAGAGGCCTAGAGGATGTTTGTGTGACCCCAAGCTCTCCCAAAGCTTCAAGGGATGAGAATATGTCTTGGTTATTCGTTATTGTTTCTCTTAGAACGAAAGTTTGCTTCCATTTGGTCTATCTTTGACTTTTTGGTTACAAACGGACAAACTTTTGAGAGTTTTCGTGATTCGAGAGGCCTAGAGGATGTTTGTGTGACCCCAAGCTCTCCCCAAAGCTTCAAGGGATGAGAAATATGTCTTGGTTATTCGTCGTTGTTTCTCTTTGGTGAAAGTTTGCTTCCATTTGGTCTATCTTTGACTTTTTGGACAAACGGACAAACCTTTTGGAGTTTTCGTGATTCGAGAGGCCTAGAGGATGTTTGTGTGACCCCAAGCTCTCCCCAAAGCTTCAAGGGATGAGAATATGTCTTGGTTATTCGTTGTTGTTTCTCTTAGAACGAAAGTTTTGCTTCCTTTTGGTCTATCTTTGACTTTTTGGACAAACGGACAAACCTTTTGAGTTTTCGTGATTCGAGAGGCCTAGAGGATGTTTGTGTGACCCCAAGCTCTCCCCAAAGCTTCAAGGGATGAGAATATGTCTTGGTTATTCGTCGTTGTTTCTCTTAAACGAAAAGTTTGCTTCCATTTGGTCTATCTTTGACTTTTTGGACAAACGGACAAACCTTTTGCAAGTTTTCGTGATTCGAGAGGCCTAGAGGATGTTTGTGTGACCCCAAGCTCTCCCCAAAGCTTCAAGGGATGAGAATATGTCTTGGTTATTCGTTCGTTGTTTCTCTTGGATGAAAAGTTTGTTCCATTTGGTCTATCTTTGACTTTTTTGGACAAACGGACTAACTTTTGAGTTTTCGTGATTCGAGAGGCCTAGAGGATGTTTGTGTAACCCCAAGCTCTCCCCAAAGCTTCAAGGGATGAGAAAATGTCTTGGTTTATCATTCGTTGTTTCTCTTAGAACGAAAGTTTGCTTCCATTTGGTCTATCTTTGACTTTTTGGATCAAACAGGACAAACCTTTTGAAAGTTTTTGTGATTCGAAAGGCCTAGAAGGATGTTTGTGTGACCAAAAGCTCTCCCCAAAGCTTCAAGAGGATGAGAATATGTCTTGGTTAATTCGTCGTTGTTTCTCTAGACGAAAGTTTTGCTTCCATTTGGTCTATCTTTGACTTTTTGGTCAAACGGACAAACTTTTGAGTTTTCGTGATTCGAGAGGCCTAGAGGATGTTTGTGTGACCCCAAGCTCTCCCCAAAGCTTTCAAGGGAAAAACCTTCAAGGGATGAGAATGTGTTATTCATTGTTGTTTCTCTTAATCGAAAGTTTGATTCCTTTTGGTCTTTCCTTTTTGGTCAAATGGACAACTTGAGTTTTCATGAGAGATTCCAAAGGATGTTTGTGTGGCCCATGAGTGAACTGTCGACTCACTCGATTAACCAGGCTATAAGAAACTTGTAATATAGGACAACCTGAATCGTCTCAAGGATTTTTGCATAGAATAAATCACTCCATTGAAAAACAGAACAATAAATAAGGGGCTTTAATACGATTGAAATTAAGGCAAGAGATAAAACGAAATTAACAAATTAAAGCAATCAATCAATCCCGGCACGGGCCAAAATTTGACGTGCACTGTCGAACTCACTCAAATTAACTAGGCTTATAAGAAATTTGTAATATAGGACAACTGGATCGTCTCCCAAGGATTTTTGCATAGAAAAATCACTCAATTAAAATAAAACAATAAACAGGGGGGGTTTTAATTCGATTAAAATTAAAGCAAGAGAGACATTAAAGCAAGAGATAAAATGAAATTAACAATTTAAAAGCAATCAACCAACCAGAATTGAGGTTTCAAGGACATCCGTCACTGGACAAAAATTACTGAATCTCGTGGTTGACCCTAAACAAAATCGGAATCCTACATTCATATAGGAACCCTCTCTACTAGACAATCACTAGCATTTAATCAAACTCTTGGCGTGTTCACCCCATGCCATCGCACAGTGTTCACTTCAACCTGTTTTGATTTTAAGTCCCTTGGGTTAATCAACCTAAATATTAAATCTAACATTTAATCCCTTCCCTCGATGATCAAAATACAGAAATCATGGATAAACCCCATCCGCTCAGATTCAACGTACACAATCGTGTTGCTCAATTCGAGTAAAGGGAAGAGAAACGGGTTCAGTTCATGGAGAGCACGGGTCCTCTGGATTCAACAACAGAATCCTCAACTCATGGGTTGATTGAACGGAAAGTTAGCCTACCATGGCTGCGCACAAAAGAAACAAAAAAGAAAGAAAAAGAAGAACAAGATGAACATAAGAGAGAAAGAATAGAGATGTTCTTGATCCAAATTTCACAAAAATCAAAGCTGCTGCCGTCTTTCCCTAATCTGTTGTTTTTAACCTAAAACTAAACCGGGTCAAGGGCTCCAAAACCGGCCTAAATTAAAAACATAACTAATGGCTTTGGTCCCATGTAATTTGGGCTCCTAATTACAAAGTTACGCTTAATTAACTAAACATAGCTCTAGAATTTTGTGACTGACTTTGGCTCCAATTTTGACTACCTTTCTTGTCCGAATTTAGCCTTCAACCCTCTTGTAGCTCTTTGAGTTATCTGTAAAACAAAACAAGAATAAGGTCAATCGGATACCTAGAAAGAAAGTTATGATCAAAATATTGGAACAATGTAAATCTGGAAAATTAGCACGAAAAAGGAATTAAATCCAATTAAAACCCCAAAGTCCAATTTAGACCAAAAACCATTAATTACACACTAAACAACCCTAAAAATCATTAATCAAATGCAACAATTAAGTGTGATAAAATTCAATTATCACCCCAATCTCACCCAAAAGCTTCAAGGGATGACAATATGTCTTGATTATTCATTGTTGTTTCCCTTAGATAAAAGTTTGGTTCCTTCTGGCCTATCATTGATTTTTTGGACAAACGGACAAACTTAGCCAGTTTTCATGGTTCGAGAGGTCCAGAGGATGTTTGTGTAACCCTAAGCTCTCTTTAAAGCTCCACGGGATGAGAATATGTCTTCGTTAATTGTTGTTGTTTCTCTTAGACAAATATTTTGTTCCTATTGGTCTATCTTTAATTTTTTGGTCAAACGGACAAACTTAGCGAGTTTTCATGATTTGAGAGGCCTAGAGGATGTTTGTGTGACCTCAAGCTCTCCCCAAACCTCAAGAGTGAGAATATGTCTTAGTTATTGCATTTTTGTTTCTCTTAGACGAAAGTTTATTTCCCTTTAGTCTTTCTTTGACTTTTGGATCAAACAAACAAACTTAGCAAATTTTCGTGGTTCAAGAGGCCTAGAGGATGTTTATGTCACCCAAAACTCTCCTCAAAGCTTTTAGGGATGAGTGCATGTCTTGATTATTCATTGTTGTTTCTCTTAGACAAAAGTTTAGTTCCTCTTAGTCTATGTTTGACTTTTTAATCAAAGGGACAAACCTAGCTAGCTTTTGTGATTCAGGAGGCCTAACGGACGTTTGTGTGACGCCAAGCTCTCCCTAAAGCTTCAATGGATAACAATATGTCTTGGTTATTCGTTGTTGTTTCTTAGATGAAAGTTTAGTTCTTTTGTCTAGCATTGACTTTTTGGCCAAAGGGACAAATGTAGCTACTTTTCATGATTCGCAAGGCTGGAGGACGTTGGTGTGACCCCATGCTCTCTCCAAACCTTCAAGGGATGAGATATGTCTTGGTTCTTTATTGTTGTTTCTCTTAGACTAATATTTGGTTCCTATTGGCCTATCTTTGACTTTGTGGTCAAATGGATAAACTTTGCGAGTTTTCCTGATTCAAGATTCCTGGAGGATATTTTTGTGACTGAACCTCTCCCCAAAGCTTCAAGGGATGACAATATGTGTTGGTTATTCTTTATTGTTTCTCTTAGACGAAAGTTTACTTCCTTCTGACCAATCTTTCACTTTATGGTCAAATGGACAAACTTAGTGACTTTTCGTAATTTGAGATTCCAAGAGGATGTTTGTGCGACCCCAAGCTCTCCTCAAATCTTCAAGAGATGAGAATATGTTTCATTAATCGTTGTTATTTCTCTTAGACTAAAGTTTAGTTCCTTTTAGTCTGTCTTTGACTTTTTAGTCAACAGATAAATGTAGCAAACTTTTCTCGATTCGAGGGCCTACAGGATGTTTGTGTGAGCCCAAGCTGTCCCAATGCTTTAAGGGATGAGAACATGCCTTAGTTAATCGTATTGTTTCTCTTAGATGAAAGTTTGGTTCCTTTTAGTCTATCTTGACTTTTTCATCAAGCGGACAAACTTAGCTTGTTTTTGTTATTTGAGAGGCTTAGAGGATGTTTGTGTGAGCCCAAACTCTCCCCAAACCTTCAAGGGAAGTGAATTTGCCTTAATTATTTGTTGTTTATTTCTTTGACAAAAGTTTAGTTTCTTTTGGTCTATCTTTGACTTTTTGGTGGAACAGCAAATGTAGCAACTTTTAGTGATCGTGAGGCCTAGAGCATGTTTATGGAGCCCAAGCTCTCCCAATGCTTCAAGGGATAAGAATATGTCTTGGTTATTCATTGTTGTTTCTCTTAGACGAAAATTTTGTTCCTTTGGTCTATCTCTGACATTTTGGTCAAACGGACTAACTAAGCGAGTTTTTGTGATCGAGAGGCCTAGAGGGTCTTTCCCAAATCCTTCAAGGGATTGAGAACATGCTTAGTTATTCGTTGCTGTTTCTCTTAGACGAAAGTTTTATTCCTTTTAGCCTATCTTTGACTTTTGGTCAAACAGACATACTTAATGAGTTTTCAAGATTCGAGGGCCTAGAGGATGTTTGTGTGAGCCAAAGTTCTCCCCAATACTTCAAGGGATTAAATATGTCTTGGTTATTCATTGTTGTTTCTCTAGATGAAAGTTTTGTGCCTTTTGGTCTGTCTTTGACTTTTTATCAAACGGGACTAATCGCGGAGTTTTCGTGGTTCGACAGACCTAGAGGATGTTTATCTAACCCGAAGCTCTCCAAACTTTCAAGGGATGAGAATATGTCATGGTTAATCGTTGTTGTTTCTCTTAGACAAAAGTTTGTTCTTTTGCAATTTTTGGTCAAGAACACAAACTTAGCTAGTTTTGGTATTGAGAGTCCTAGAGATGTTTATGCAACCAAGCTCTCCCCAAAGCTTCAAGGGATGAGAATATCTTGATTATTTGTTGCTTTTTTCTTAGACGAAATTTAGTTTCTTTTAGTCTATCTTTAACTTTTGGTGAAACAGGTAAATGTAGCACTTTCGTATTCGTGACGCCTAGAACATCTTTTTGTGAGCCCAAGTCTCCCCAATGCTCAAGGGATGAGAACATGCCTTGGTTAATCGTTATTGTTTCTCTTAGACAAAAGTTTAGTTCCTTTTGGTCTATCTTTGACCTTTTGGTCAAGCAGACAAATTTAGCTAGTTTTTATGATTTGAGAAGCCTAGAGGATGTTTGTGCTAGCCCAAGCTCTCCCCAAAGCTTCAAGGGATGAGAATATGTCTTGATTATTCGTTATTTTTTTCTTAGACGGAAGTTTAGTTTCTTTTGGTCTATCTTTAACTTTTTAGTGAAACAGGTAAATGTAGCGACTTTTCGTGATTCGTGAGGCCTAGAGCATCTTTATGTGAGCCCAAACTCTCCGTAATGCTTCAAGGGATGAGAACATGCCTTGGTTAATCGTTATTGTTTCTCTAAGACGAAAGTTTGGCTCCTTTTGGTCTATCTCTGACGTTTTAGTCAAACGGACTAACTAAGCAAGTTTTCATGGTTTGAGAGGCCTAGAGGATGTTTGTCTAACCCCAAGCTCTCCCCAATGCTTCAAGGGATGTGAATATATCTTAGTTATTCGTTGTTGTTTCTCTTAGATAAAAGTTTAGTTCTTTCTGGTCTATCTTAGACTTTTTGGTAAAACAGACAAACAAACGTATTGACTTTCCATCAATCGAGAGGTATAGAGGATATTTGTGTGACCCCAAGCTCTCCCAAAAGCTTCAAAGGATGAGAATATGTCTTTGTTAATCGTTGTTGTTTCTCTTAGACGAAAATTTAGTTTCTTTTGGTCTATCTTTGACTTTTTAGTCAAAAGTACAAACTTAGCTAGTTTTCCTGATTCGAGGGGCCTAGAGGATGTTTGTGTAAGCTCAAGCTCTCTCCGAACCTTTAAGGGATGAGAATATGTCTTGATTATTCGTTATTTTTTTCCTAGACGAAAGTGTAGTTCCTTTTGGTCTATTTTTTACTTTTTGGTGAAACAGACAAATGTAGCGACTTTTCGTCATTCGTGAGGCCTAGTGGATGTTTGTGTGGCCCCAAGCTCTCCCCAAAGCTTCAAGGGATGAGAACATGCCTTGGTTAATCGTTGTTGTTTCTCTTAGACGAAAGTTTAGTTCCTTTTGGTCTATCTTTGACTTTTTGGTCATATAGACAAACTTAGCTTGTTTTTGTGATTCGAGAGGCCTAGAGGTTGTTTGTGTGATGCCAAGCTCTCCCTAAAGTTTCAAGGGATGAGAAGATGTCTTGGTTACTTGTTGTTTTTCTCTTAGACCAAAGTTTCGGTCCTTTTAGTCTGTTTTTGATGTTTAGGTCAAACGGACAAACTTAGTGAGTTTACGTGATTTGAGAGAGGATGTTTAGGTGACCCCGAGCTCTCCCCAAAGTTTAAAGGGATGACAACATGTCTTGGTTATTCGTTGTATTTTACTAGATGAAAGTTTAGTTCTTTTTAGTTTATCTTAGACTATTTGGTCAAACAGACCAACTTTGCGAGTTTTTGTGGTTTGAGACACTTAGATGATGTTTTTCTAACCACAAGCTCTCCCCAAAGCTTCAAGTGAGATGACGAATATATCTTATTAAACGTTGTTGTTTCCTCTTTGACAAAAGTCTGTTCCCTTTTTGGCCTATCTTAGAAACTTTTTGGTGAAATAGACAAACTTAGCTAGTTTTTGTGATTCGAGAGCCTAGAAGAATGTTTTGTGTGACCCCAAGAGCTCTAACCCAAGCTTCAAGGGATAAGAATATGGTCTGGTTATTCGTGTGTAGTTCTCAACAGAGGAATGTTTAGTTCCTTTTGGCCAAATCTTTGACTTTTTGGCCAAATAGGAACAAATATAGTTATTTGTCGTGAATTCGAAGGGCCTGAGGAGTTTGTGTAGCCCCGAAGCTCTCCTGCATACTATCAAGGGATATAGAATATGACTTGTTATTCATATGTTGTTTCTCTTAGGATGAAAGTTTTGTGCCTTTGGTCTGTCTTTGACTTTTTAGTCCAATACGGACTAACAATAAGGAGTTTTGTGGTTCGAGAGGACCTAGAGGATGTTATCTAACCAACTTTCTCCCGAAGCTTCCAAGGGATGAGAATATGTCATGGTAATCAATTGTTTTTCTCTTAGACAAAAGTTTTGTTCTCCTTTTAGAACTGATGATTTTGGTCAGATACAAAATGTAATCTAGTTATGGATTGAGGGGCCTGAGGAATGTTTATGTGCCAAAGCGTTCCAATAGGCCTTCAAAGTGGATGAGAACATGCCTGATTAATCGTTTTGCTTTCTTCTTAGACGAAAGTTGTTGAGTTTTCTTACGTCTAATCTTGAACTTTGTCACGAAACAGTAACAGTGTAGCTGACTTTTTCGTGTATTGTGAGAGGCCTAGAGACTCTTTTGCAAGCGCCAGCCCAAATGCTTCAAGGGATGAGACCAATGTCTGATTATTTGTTTTTTTTCTTTAGACGAAAGTTTAGTTTCTTTGTCTATCTTTAACTTTTTGGTGAAACAGGTAAAATGTAGCGACTTTTCGTGATTTGTGACGCCTAAGAACATATGTTGTGAGCCCAAGCTCTCCCCAAATCTTCAAGGGATGAGAACATGCCTATGGTAATCGTTATTTTTTCTTAGACAAAGTTTAGTTCCTTTTGGTCTATCTTTGACCTTTTGTAAGAAGACAAATTTAGCGTAGTTTTTATGATTTGAGAAGCCTAAGGATGTTTGTGCTAGCCAAGCTCTCCGAAAGCTTCAAGGGATGAGAATAGTCTTGATTATTCGTTATTTTTTTTTCTTAGACGGAAGTTTAGTTTCTTTTGGTCTATTTACTTTTAGTGAACGTAAATGTAGGCGACTTTTCGTGATTCGGAGGCCTAGAGCACTTTAATGTGAGCCAAATTCCGAATGCTTCAAGGAGAGACATGCCTTGGTTAATGTATTGTTTCTCTAAGGAATATTTGCTCTTTTGTCTTCTCTGACGTTTTAGTCAAACGGATAACTAAGCAAGTTTCATGGTTGAGAGGCTAGGATGTTTGTCTAACCCAAAGCTCTCCCAATGCTTCAAGGGATGTGAATATTATTTAGTTATTCGTTGTTGTTTCTCTTAGATAAAAGTTTAGTTCTTTCTGGTCATCTTAGACTTTTTGGTAAAACAGACAACAACGTATTGACTTCCATCAATCGAAGAGGTATAGAGGGATATTTTGTGTGCCCAAGCTCTCAAAAGCTTCAAAGGATGAGAATATGTCTTTGTTTAATCGTTGTTGTTTCTCTTAGACGAAAATTTAGTTTCTTTTTGGTCTATCTTGACTTTTTAGTCAAAAGTACAAACTAAGCTAGTTTTCCTGATTCGGAGGGGCCTAGAGGATGTTTGTGTAAGCTCAAGCTCTCTCCGAACCTTTAAGGGATGAGAATATGTCTTGATTATTCGTTATTTTTTTCTTAGACGAGAAAGTGTAGTTCCTTTTGGTCTATTTTTTACTTTTTGGTGAAACGACAAATGTAGGCGACTTTTCGTCTTCGTGAGGCCTAGTGGATGTTTGTGTGGCCCAAGCTCTCCCCAAAGCTTCAAGGGATGAAAATGCCTTGGTTAATCGTTGTTGTTTCTCTTAGACGGAAGTTTAAGTTCCTTTGGTCTATCTTTGACTTTTGGTCATATAGACAAACTTAGCTTGTTTTTGTGATTTCGAGAGGCCTAAGAGGTTGTTTGTGTGATGCCAAGCTCTCCCTAAATTTCAAGGGATGAAGAAGATGTCTTGGTTAACTTGTTGTTTTTTCTCTTAGACAAAGTTTGTCCTTTTAGTCTGTTTTGATGTTTAGGTCAAACGACAAAACTTAGTGAGTTACGTGATTTGAGAAGAGGATGTTTTAGTGACCAGAGCTCTCCCAAAGTTTAAAGGGATGACAACAGTCTTGGTTATCGTTTATTTTTCTAGATGAAGTTTTAGTTCTTTTTAGTTTTATCTTAGACTATTTTGGTCCAACAGACAACTTTTGCGATTTTTTGTGGTTTGAGACATTAGATGATGTTTTTCTACCACAAGCTCTCCCCAAAGCTTCAAGAAGATGAGAATAATTTAGTTAAACGTTGTTGTTTCTCTTTGACAAAAGTCTTGTTCCTTTTGGCCTATCTTAGACTTTTTTGGTGAATAGACAAACTTAGCTAGTTTTTGTGATTCGAGAGGCCTAAGAGTGTTTTGTGTGACCCAAGCTCTACCCAACTTTCAAGGGATAAGAATATGTCTGGTTATTCTTGTAGTTTCTCAAACAGAGGAATGTTTAGTTCCTTTGCAATCTTTTGACTTTTTGGCAAAGGAACAAATATAGTACTTGCGTGAATTCGAAGGCATTGATGGATGTATAGCCCAAGCTTCCTCAATACTTCAAGGGATTAGAATATGACTTAGTTATTCTTGTTGTTTCTCTTAGCGAAAGTTTCGTTCCTTTTGTCTGTCTTTGACTTTTTAGTCAAACGGACTAAACAAAACGAGTTTTCGTCGTTCGAGAGGCCTAGAGGATGTTTATCTGAACCGCCAAAGCTCCCCCGAAGCTCAAGGGATGAGAATATGTCTAGGTTATCATTGTTGTTTCTCTTTAGACAAAGTTGTTCTTTTTAGTATATCTTTGAATTTTTGGTCAAAGATACAAATGTAACTTCTTTTCTTGATTGCGAGGGCCTAGAGGATGTTTTGTGTAGCCCAAGCTCTCCCAAATGCTTCAAGTGATGAGAACATGCTTGGTTAATCGTTATTGTTTCTCTTAGACGAAAGTTTTGGTTCCTTTTAGCTGCTATTTTGACTTTTTGGTCAAGAACACAAACTTAGCTAGTTTTTGTGATTTGAGAGGCCTAGAGGATGTTTATGCAACCAAGCTCTCCCAAAGCTTCAAGGGATGAGAATATGTCTTGATTATTTGTTGCTTTTTTCTTAAACGAAAGTTTAGTTTCTTTTAGTCTATCTTTAACTTTTTGGTGAAACAGGTAAATGTAGCGACTTTTCGTGATTCGTGACGCTAGAACATCTTTTTTGTGAGCCCAAGCTCTCCCCAAATGCTTCAAGGGATGAGAACATGCCTTGGTTAATCGTTATTGTTTCTCTTAGACAAAAGTTTAGTTCCTTTTGGTCTATCTTGACCTTTTTGGTCAAGCAGACAAATTTAGCTAGTTTTTATGATTTGAGAAGCCTAGAGGATGTTTGTGCTAGCCCAAGCTCTCCCCAAAGCTTCAAGGGATGAGAATATGTCTTGATTATTCGTTATTTTTTTCTTTAGACGGAAGTTTAGTTTCTTTTGGTCTATCTTTAACTTTTTAGTGAAACAGGTAAATGTAGCGACTTTTGTGATTCGTGAGGCCTAGAGCATCTTTATGTGAGCCCAAACCTCCGTAATGCTTCAAAGGATGAGAACATGCCTTGGTTAATCGTTATTGTTTCTCTAAGACAGAAAGTTTGGCTCCTTTTGGTCTATCTCTGACGTTTTAGTCAAACGGACTAACTAAGCAAGTTTTCATGGTTTGAAAGGCCTAGAGGATGTTTGTCTAACCCAACCTCTCCCCAATGCTTCAAGGGATGTGAATATATCTTAGTTATTCGTTGTTTGTTTCTCTAGATAAAAGTTTAGTTCTTTCTGGTCTATCTTAGACTTTTTGGTAAAAACAGACAACAAAACGTATTGACTTCCATCAAATCGAGAGGTATAGAGGATATTTGTTGACCCCAAGCTCTCCCAAAAAAGCTTCAAAGGATGAGAATATGTCTTTGTTAATCGTTGTTGTTTCTCTTAGACGAAAATTTAGTTTCTTTTGTCTATCTTTGACTTTTTAGTCAAAAGTAACAAACTTAGCTAGTTTTCCTGATTCGAGGGCCTAGAGGATGTTTGTGTAAGCTCAAGCTCTCTCCGAACCTTTAAGGGATGAGAAATGTCTTGATTATTCGTTATTTTTTTTAAGACGAAAGTGTAGTTCCTTTTGGTCTATTTTTTACTTTTTGGTGAAACAGACAAATGTAGCGACTTTTCGTCATTCGTGAGGCCTAGTGGATGTTTGTGTGGCCCCAAGCTCTCCCAAAGCTCAAGGGATGAGAACATGCCTTGGTTTAATCGTTGTTGTTTCTCTAGACGGAAGTTTAGTTCCTTTGGTCTATCTTTGACTTTTTGGTCATATAGAGCAAACTTAGCTTGTTTTTGTGATTCGAGAGGCCTAGAGGTTGTTTGTGTGATGCCAAGCTCTCCCTAAAGTTTCAAGGATGAGAAGATGTCTTGGTTACTTGTTGTTTTTCTCTTAGACCAAAAGTTTCGGTCCTTTTAGTCTGTTTTTGGATGTTTTAGGTCAAACGGACAAACTTAGTGAGTTTACGTGATTTGAGAGGAGGATGTTTAGGTGACCCCGAGCTCTCCCCAAAAGTTTAAAGGGATGACAACATGTCTTGGTTTATTCGTTGTATTTACTAGATGAAAGTTTAGTTTTTTTAGTTTATCTTAGAACTATTGGTCAAACAGACCAACTTTGCGAGTTTTTGTGGTTTGAGACACTTAGATGATGTTTTTCTAACCACAAGCTCTCCCCAAAGCTTCAAGAGATGAGAATATATCTTAGTTAAACGTTGTTGTTTCTCTTTGACAAAAGTCTTGTTCCTTTTGGCCTATCTTAGACTTTTTGGTGAAATAGACAAACTTAGATAGTTTTTTGTGATTCGAGAGGCCTAGAAGATGTTTGTGTGGACCAAGCTCTACCCAAAGCTTCAAGGGATAAGAATATGTTCTTTGGTTATTCGTTGTAGTTTCTACAGAGGAATGTTTAGTTCCTTTTGGCCAATCTTTGACTTTTTGGCCAAAGGAACAAATATAGTTACTTGTCGTGATTCGAAAGGCATTGAGGATGTTTGTGTGACCCAAGCTCTCCTCAATACTTCAAGGGATTAGAATATGACTTAGTTATTCATTGTGTTTTCTCTTAGGCGAAAGTTTCGTTCCTTTGGTCTGTCTTTGACCTTTTTTAGTCAAACGGACTAAACTACAAAACGAGTTTTCGTCGTTCGAGAGGCTAAGAGGATGTTTATCTAACCCCAAGCTCTCCCCGAAGCCCAAGGATGAAAATATGTCTAGGTTAATCATTGTTGTTTCTCTTAGACAAAAGTTTTTGTTCTTTTTAGTATATCTTTTTGAATTTTTTGGTCAAGATTACACAATGTAAACTTCTTTTCTTGATTTCGAGGGGCCTAGAGGATGTTTTTGTGTGAGCCCAAGCCTCCCCCAATGCTTCAAAGTGATGAGAACATGCCTTGGTTAATCGTTTTATTGTTTCTCTAGACGAAAGTTTGGTTCTTTTTTACTCTATCCTTTGACTTTTTGGTCAAGAACAACAAACTTAGCTAGTTTTTGTGATTTGAAGAGGCCTAGAGGATGTTTATTCACGCAAAGCTCTCCCCAAAAGCTTCAAGAGGATGAGAATATGTCTTGATTATTGTTGCTTTTTTCTTAGACGAAAGTTTAGTTCTTTTTTTTTAGTCTATCTTTAACTTTTTGGTGAAACGGTAAATGTAGCGACTTTTCGTGATCGTGAACGCTAGAACATCTTTTTGGATCAAGCTCTTGCCATATTAATAGAGTATTGATTTCTCTTAGTCAAAAGTTTAGTTCACTTTTGGTCTATTCTTTGACCTTTTGGTCAAGCAGACAAATTTAGCCTAGTTTTTATGATTTGAGAAGCCTAGAGGATGTTTGTGCTTAGCCCAAGCTCTCCCAAAGCTTCAAGGGATGGAATATGTCTTTGAGTATTCGTTATTTTTTTCTTAGACGGAAGTTTTAGTTTCTTTTGGGTCTATCTTTAACTTTTTAGTGAAACAGGTTAAATGTAGCGACTTTTCGTGATTCGTGAGGCCTAGAGCATCTTTAGTGAGCCAAACTCTCCGTAATGCTTCAAGGGATGAGAATGCCTTTAATCGTTTTAGTTTCTAAGACGAAAGTTTGGCTCCTTTTGGTCTATCTCTGACGTTTTAGTCAAACGGGCCTCTATGAACTAAGACGTTTTCATGTTTGAGAGGCCTAGAGGATGTTGTTGTCTAACCCCAGCTCGTCCCCAATGCTTCAAGGGATGTGAAATATATTTAGTATTCGTTGTTAGAGTTTCTCTTGATTAAAGTTTAGTTTCTTCTGGTCTATTTTAGACCTTGTTTGGTGAAAACAGAAAACAAACGTTATTGGAATTTCCATTCAATCGAGAGGTATAGAGGATATTTATGTGACCCCAAGCATCCCTAAAAGCTTCAAAGGTATATTGTTGAGG